>OX457048.1:37136478-37438978 GCA_949752735.1 Lumbricus terrestris
AACAGACAATTATGCATTCATAATAGTACACAAAGTGATCAATTGCAGTTAACAATTATGCATTCATAATAGTACACAAAGTGATTAATTGTATATAGTTAACAATTGCGATGGTGTAGCTTAGTGTACAATCATTACTGTGAAATGTAGGGAGCAATAGGCTACCCGAAAAGAGTGATCCCGCTATTGGGGCCTATTTACCAAAGGAAAAATTCTTCACTATTATTTGATCAATGATAATAGATTAGGAAACATATAGAAATGGCAGAAATCTTTCAGTTAATTAGGTTTTAATTGTTTAACTTTGATAAAAAAAAGTTGAATATTGTAGGATATAGCCTACTACGGAACCTAAAAATTTTGTGTTTCTGGCAATAAAGTAAGATGTTGGCACGGTCGAGTGAGTATGCAGTTGATTCATCTGTAGTGCGCAGCAGGGGCGGATTCAGAAATCTTGGAAGAGGGGGCTAATTTTTGGTCTTGGGTCGAAACAATTTTCGTGGGTCTTTCGCCGAAAAAAATATGACCTTTTTTAGTCTTTTTCTCAAAAAATGTCTAAAACCCGTGGCACCTCCGGTGTTTAAAATCTGTTGACCCTTTTTTAGCCATAAGCTTATGCTAATATTTTCTCTTTTCCCGCTGCATTGATTGAAAGTTTGCCGAAACCTGATGGGGGCCACATCTTGTCACACATTCTTGTGCGAACCTCTGAATAGGGTAAAGGGCATAGCAGTAAGCCGGATTGCCCTCTGGATCCTCTGGTGCGCGGAGCGTAGTATGGGCCTAGGCCTGCGTTATTTTTCAGAGCTTGCGTGTCGCTCAAGTCAACTGTGAAGTTCCTAACACGTGACTGCTCATCTGTGACCGTTGATCGCGGCTGTTGAATGCAAAAATTGCCTACCTGTGACTGTTAAAGTGTGACCGGTGGCCCCGATGACCTGCTGCTTGTGGTAGAAGATGCATTTGTATCGCCCGTTGTCCGCAAGACTTACGTCTAATCACAACAACAACAATAAAAGTTCAATGACAAATTAGTTATTTATTTGCAGTAAAAGTGTGGGAAAAGGAAGTGCAAGGATGGTAGAGGACGCCCATCACTTCTCCAGGCTGTGCTGCCTAATAAGAAGTGGTGGCAGGACGGTGTTGAGATTTTGAAAATACCGGTAAGTGCCTGGACGCCGTCTATGACCGTCCAGCTAATCTAAGCCCTGGTTATTGGAACATCAAAGGCAGATTGCAGAAGTTAGGGATGAGCTTCTACACCCGCGGGCTCGCTTAACTATTAAGCAGTGCCGTGCTTTCTCGGTCGTGGGGAACGACCTCCCGGTTGCGCTTCGCTCTCTACTTGTGGTCCACCAGGCTGGGTTCTACAAGTCTCTCAAGTCCCTTTTTCTTTGTTCGCGGTTGGGCTGGGAGCCCCTCTGAGTAGTTTCTTGAAGGGGCGCTATATAAATGCTCTGAATGAATTAATGAATGAAGATGACGACCATAAGAAATGTTTTGTATCAGGCTATCAGCTAGCAGTTGTTAGGCTACTACGATTTTTTTCATTGATGACGACTGTGCCTTATATTTTCACAGTCAATGGTCATTTTATACACAGGAATGGAAACTCGATCAGTGCAATGAGTTGCGTCCCGATTTGTTGGACGATAACTGGGGTTTCGGAAAACTTCACAGCTTGCTTGCACAAGCAAAGCTCACTGCTCACCCAAACCACTTTAACCACTGAGGGATGGTATAGGGTGGAGTAGAAATGAGAAAATCCCGCAACCCCAGCAAAGGACGTCCCGCATGTGATTATAGCCGTATGCATAACCTAACCTGCTGTGGTTATTAGTTTCGATTAACTCTGTTCTAGAGCTGACTCTGGTCTTTGCCGATCAATCCACTGAAGACATCGACCTCATCCCTCCCCATGGCCTAGGCCCTAATTAATAACTTAAGGTTACTCCATGCAATAGGCTACACAACCCAGGTCACATGACCTAACCCTGCCTAGAGGTTATGCCTTTGCAAAAGAAGTTACCTACTAGCACATTATGAGAATGTTATACTACTTTGATTGCTCACTTGCTTACTTGCTTACTTACTTACTTGCTTGCTTACTTACTTACTTTATTCTGTGTTTGCTATTTACAAAACCCGCTTTGAGGGCCTCATGAACAAACTTAGACGAGTCAGCTCAGCTATTCGCATCCAGAATCAAAATTCCTGATGCACTTACAATCGTATTATTAGATGAGTTAAAAGCGCTTTAAAGGTGTCGAAGGAAGTTATCGCTTTCGTTTATTGCCAGAAGTATTATCTATTCAACCACTATAACACAGGGACGTCATTTCAGTTTTTTTCAGGGGGGGGGGCAAAACTTAGCTAGCTTATGCTTCGTATTTAGCCTAGGCCTATATATATATATATATATATATATATATATATATATATATATATATATATATATATCATCATCATCATCATCATCATCATCATCATCATCAATATCCTTAGGCTCAATGCCCGTAGGAGTCCGACGCCACTCTATGTCTGAGTCTGTCTCGCATCATGTTGCCCAGCTTCAACCGGTCCGGTCAGTATATATGTCCATACCATTAACATCTTGGAGCAGCTAGACCACGTGCCTTGTCTGATTCAAGAGAATATTGGGAGAGAGGCATGAAAGACAACCTGGGTCAATGCCCGTATGTGTCCCATGCTCTCTCCTCTGACTCTCTCCCCCGGTCTGTCCTGACCTTGAAGCATCTGGGTCGCTCTGTCACTTGTGTCGTGGTTTTTGCGGATTTCAATCGTCTTGGTCTTTTACTGCCAGCGTATCGCCACCCATCTGGCAAACCTTCCTGCTTTAGTCCGGGCTTAGGACCGGCACAGGGACGTTGTTGGTTCCCTGTGGCGGAGGATGGATGCAGTTTAACGTCGTGCCCAGGACACGATATAGGCCATATAAGCCATATATATACAAACTGCAAGCTATCGCGAGCCGGTTTGCACGATGTCTGGATTGTCTGAGTAATTATAATAATATTCTTTACTGAACAAAAATTAATCGAGTTGACAGTCTGACAGAACGCATCCGGTTACATTATAGCCTACAGTTATGCAATGACATATAAATCTCTCTCTCTCTCTCTCTCTCTCTCTCTCTCTCTCTCTCTCTCTCTCTCTCTCTCTCTCTCTCTCTCTCTCTGTGTGTGTTATAGGCAGTTGTAGTCGTTTGCACTTGCACTGTTTATCTCGTTCAATGATTCAATCAATCAATAGGTCTATTTATATAGCGCCCTTCAAGATTCTTATAACGAGGCGGTCCCGATTCAGGCCATGCGAGAAAAACAGATAGACTTGTACTTACCATCATACCTTTATACAGCTGCTAGCGACTAGGCCTACTGTGACTTGGAAACAAGCAGAAAAGAACTTAAAAGGCAAAGCAGAGCACTCTCTATAGGCTATGATTTATCAATTTAACTTATTTGACATTCACTAATAATCCTCTATAGACACTTCAATATTAGGTCTCGAAATGAACTGATCTTGGTTCTGTGACTAACATACTATATAACTATTCTTAGGTGTCTACTCCCACTCCCAAAGCTCACGCAGAATACTATGTAGCCTATACTGGCGCACAAATATAGATAATAATACATGTGTATATATAATATCCAACACGTTATAATTATATCCAGCTGCCTTAATTTTCCTATCCCCTAACACTTAATGCGTCCAGTCTGATAAATTAGTCCTACTCAGACCTCCTCTACTCCGGCTTCGGCATATCTGTCAACGACATCTGTTTTCAGTGGAATCGGGCCCTGAGTAGGCTAAGGTTTCCAGTATCGGTGTCTACAATGCTCGCTATATATCATACTGACTTAGAAGTCGCCTAGCTTGCTTTAGGGTCAAAGTCAGCCTTTCGCCGGATTAACCCTCAAATGACCAACTGGGGTCCCAGAGGACCCCAGCACCGTTTCGACTCGTGTTACTTTTTTGCTATCCAATATTTTTTAACGACGTTTTATGAATTTGTCACATGGACATCGCTCATTGTTTGCGTATAATTAAATCCGGTTTAACTTTTACGGTTATTTTTTAAATATGAAATATCTAGTGGGGTACCGCAGGACCGCAGCTTTATGATGATATTTCCTATGGAGCCGAACGCTATTTTACGCAAAGATATCATGACAGTGAGAATTGGTCCAGTACAATTTAGTGGAAAAGAATCAATACAGATTATTCTGGAATAGATAGACGTTGGAAAATAACGAATAACGACCATGTCCAGGACACAATTTCGTGCATCATGAAGTACCGGTACATGAGATTTTACATCAAGGCAATTGAGCATAAAACACTTTTCATATAATCACGAAAAGACTGAACAACGACGAAGTTACTGCTTTCCGTGACATCAGAAAAGTGTTTTCTGTTCAATTGAAAAAGCTTTTTTTGTTGGTACAAATCTGTGAGTGGATGAGGTTACCGTGACAGGTGTAACTTCAGGCAGTACATAAAGTCCAAACCTGCAAGCTTTGATATCAAGGGGATCCGAACAATACAACCCCGCCCATTACCCTCTGCCATTACCCCCAGCCTCTGTTTGTTTACATTTAGGTCGTGTATAAATGTATATATATAATGTACATAAATTCATACATACATGCATACTTGTGTGCATGTGTGTGTTTATGCATGTATGAAAGCTTGCATGTATGCCTGTATTTATGTACATACCTGTCATACCTACATACATGCACTGGACTTACATGCAAACAGAGGGGGGTAATGGCGAGGGTAATGTCCTACGGGGTAATGGTGGGGGTAATGGCAGGGGGGGTCATGGGCCGGAAGGGTAATGTCCTATACCCCTTTTAAATCCATGCCAAAAACATAGTCCTACTTCCTCGCTATGGCTTATCCCGCATGTTAGCTGCTTTGTAAGGCGTCCTTGTAACGGGATGGCTGTGTTACTGCGCTATATAAATTGTCCTGATTATTGTTTTTATTATTATTACTAACTCATAGAAACAACTGACATTGCTTTTTAAGCATTTTACATATGTTACCTTTGACAATATTGACGCATCAAGCAATGAACGCGTTATTAATTATTGGGGTCCCACAGGACCCCAGTTGGTCATATTAAGGAGCAAAATATGTTGGTCGCATGAGGGTTAAGATGTACAGCATGGACCTCGGTATAGATAGAGAGGAAGCTCCATCCCTTTCATCATCAGGATTTACGGCCCTGACTTGTACATTGTTGACCTCTCTAGGGGTGCTCTGCAATTTTAGCTATTTTCAAATTTAGCACACGAGATCCATTCAATCTCTTGGGAGTTTCTATCACTCTAGAAAGCCACTGTGTGCAAAGTTCTGACATAAATGACAAAATGCACAGATATACACATAAAAATAGTTTTTTTTCTCAAATTCAGGGGGGGGGGAAATGCCCCCCTGCCCCCCCCAAATGACGTCCCTGCTATAACAGGCACAGTAGCGTTTGATCGGCGTGTATAATACTGATAATTTTCTTTTATTCAACAATCCGGTTGACAGACCGCAGCCGGTTACAAAGCATGTCTATTCAGACTATCCTATAGATACGGGGGCTTTGGGATTCGATCTCGGGTCCTTTCGCTCTCCATGCCATTCAATGCGCCAACGAGGCCCCCAATGCATGCAAAGAACTCGGCTGTCTGTCCGATTCCTCGCCTCACTCTCCGGATCTTGAATCCCTGCTAATTGACTTTTATGTGAATAATTATGCTGGTTCCAGAGACTTCGCTTTTTGGGCGCTATAGATAATAGATAATAATTATGTTTCGCAGTTGATACCAAGAACTCTATTACAGGATTGTTTGGTTATTCGTGAGCAATCTGTGGCCATCCACGTCACTCTCAGCGATAGATGTCTCCACACCTAAAGTTCCGCTTCTAAACTCAAAGTTTACTATCACGATTCCGATCACAATAGGTTGAGTAGAGGGGGGGCGGTGGTGTAGTGGCGGCGTCGTTGCCTTGAAGCCAGAAGGTTCGAGGTTCGAATCCACCTCGCCGCGTAAGGACCTTGGGCAAGTCCTTCACTCGCAATTGCTCAGCACTTCGGCGTGTAACTCCGATGCAGTGTCCGCGCTGTAGTCGGGAGCGCCTCTGAGTAGCGGTTGAGGGCTTGACGAGGCGCTATAACAAGTGCGCATACAAGCATACAGACATACAAACAAACAGACTGGTGATGGTGAGTGGCATGTAGACGGTGCAACTGTTGGAATCGTTGTGATTCGTCTGTGGTTCCGTGTTGATCCGGTGCGTTGTATCAAACGGATCAGCGATCACAGCTCCTGTGTTGATCTGCAAGTCAGTCACCTCGTTCAAGATCTGCTCAAAAAGACAGAGCAAGACAAGGCAAGGCAACTTAGACATGGCAAGATAAGGCAAAGCAAGGTTCCAAGCCAAGGCAAAGTAACCCGAAACAAGGTATGGTATGCCAAAGAGATGCATGGTAAGCCAGAACAAGGAACGGTATAAGTCAAAGAGATGTTTGTTTGTTTTGTTTGTATGCGTACTTGTTATAGCGCCCCTTCAAGCTCACTACTCAGAGGCGCTCCCGACTGCAGAGCGGACACTGCATCGGAGTTTCATGCCGAAGCGCTGAGCAATTGCGAGTGAAGAACTTGCCCAAGGTCCCTACGCGGCGACTTGAGGTGGATTCGAACCTCGAACCTCGGCTTCAAGGCAACGACGCCACCACTACACCACCGCGCCCGATGTGTGTTAATCCAGAGCAAAAAATGGTAGGTTAAGCCAAAGAGATTATGGTAAGTGAGAACGAGATGTGGTAGGCCAAATAGATAACCAAAGAGATGTGTGGTAAGCCTGGTAAGGAACGGTTAGCCAGAGCTTGCTCTCAAGGTATGGCAAGTCAGAACAAGGTAAGGCAAAGAATGGTAGGCCAGAACCAGATATGGTAAGCTAAAAAAATATGAAAATCCAGAACAATATAAGCCAAAGAATGGTAAGTTTGGACCAGATATGGTAAGCTAAAGAAAGTATGGAAAGCTTGGTAAGCCAGAACAAGGTAAGCCTAAGAATGGATAAGCCAGAACCAAAAAAAAAATTATGGTAAGCTAAAAAAGTATGGAAAGCCAGAACAAGGTACGGTAATCCAAAGCAAGATAATTCATGGTAAGGCGACGCAAGTATAGGCTTACCTTGTACCAGATGACCTGATGGAAGAAGTAGTTCCAGCCACTTCCAGCGACCGTGCAGTTGAGCGTGACCTTTTGACCCGGGGTCACGGTCGTGTCACTGTGACCAGACACGAGTCGAAGGTCGGTGGATCCTGATTGGACAAACGATGCAGGTCAGCAGGAATTATTTTGCATACAAATTATAAAATACTTGATCGCTAACGTTTCTACAATTATTTTCCCTTTCAAATTTCGTTTGTGCACGCTGCTTTTGCTGTTTCTATTGCTGCTGTAGAAAACGCTATCCCATAACGATAACATCTACATTCTACAATTATTGTGCCCTAAATTAGAATAGTACTATCCTATGATCGGCTGCTAATCCGCGGCTACTCCGATCGCTTAGAGTCTTAGATCCATGTCGGTCGATGCATGTTGACAAGGGCGGAAACAGAAATTTTCGATGTGGGGCCAAAAGGTCTTGGATCAGGAAAAATATTTTCGTTATCATCGCAATGGTCGCAAAAAATATGATGACCTTTTTTAGTCATTTGTCTCGAATTCCCAAGAAAAAGATCACATTTCATCGGCCAAAATAGGTGATGACCTTTATTTTTATTTTTTTAGTCATCAGTCATCCTGGTCGGAGTAATGGCCCTTGTGGTGTCCTGCCTTTCTCTTCCGCTGCATTGATTTTATGGCTCGTTCAAACCAAATGGGGGGCCACGTCCAATGCACTTTTAAATGGGGGGGATGGCCGGGTTTCCCCCTCCCAGAGTCCCAGGATCCGCCCCTGCATGTTGGACGCAGTGTTGGTGCAGTTATCATAGTTCAACCGTAGCTCATCAGTTATAAATCCGCCAAGCATGCGACTCTCAATAATCTGATCTGTCGATGGGGTCCTTCATATTCACGATGGATTCCCAGCACAGTGATGGGACCATCTTGTTCTGGACTTTTCAGAACTGATGGCAGAAGACTTGATGACCTCACTGTCATTTGACGACGGATGGACCGAGCTTTGATTTGGAATACCGTGCGAGAGTCTAGAATCTACATGTAGAATATAGACGATGCATGAAACATCAATTCTGACTAAGGCTACTCTGGTGATTGACAATGATAGTCCATATATTTATTTTTTTACCCGAGGTGCCACAGATCCATCGGGATTTCAAGACATTAACCGGAGACGTTAAAATACATTCTGGGACGGTTAAATAACACTATTTTTATTTTTCTGCGCCCGAGGTAGTACTGCAGTAGTAGTAGTAGCAGCAGCAGTAGTAGTAGTAGTAGTAGTACTAGTAGTAGTAGTAGTAGTAGTAGCAGCAGTAGTAGCAGCAGCAGCAGCAGCAGCAGCAGCAGTAGTAGTAGTAGTAGTAGTAGTAGTAGTAGTAGTAGTAGTAGTAGTAGTAGTAGTAGTAGTAGTAGTAGTAGTAGTATAGTAGTAGTAGTAGTAGTAGCAGCAGCAGCAGCAGCAGCGGTAGCAGTGGCAGTGGCAGTGGTAGTGGCAGTAGTAGTAGTAGTAGTATAGCAGCAGCAACAGCAGCAGCAGTAGTAGTAGGCCTAGTAGTAGTAGTAGCAGTAGTAGTAGCAGTAGTTGTAGTAGTAGTAGTAGTGGCATCATCATCTTCATAATTTTACTCCACGAGGTACAGAATAGGATCTTTCGGTAAGTATACATGTACATGACTCCAGATAAATGGAATGTTGTCTTATCATCATCATCGTCGTCGTCGTCGTCATCATCATTGCCGTCATTTTTACATCATGTCACGAATCAACCGTGTCCATCTGCTTCCTGGATGCACTGATTAGCGGGAGGGGCTTCGGCCCCCCATGCCATCCCCTCATCCGCCCATCCATCCATCATGTTGTTCGTTCAATGACATCGTCTCTCTTGGACGCCATTCGAATTATTAGTTTTCGTCATCTGCGACACACTGTCGCCGACTCTCATGGTTCTCTTCTTCAGACCGCTTGATTGATTGACTATATGATTGAATTATATGATTGATTGATTGACGAACTATAGTTGATCTATTGAATGATATATTTAGTGATTGATTGAATTCCCTAGACTTCTCGGCTATTCACTGACTTCCCTATTTTTCTGCTGACTTTCTAGTTCACTCGCTTCCCTGCTTACTAACCGACCGACTGACTGACTGAATGAATGAATGTGAACGATGAATGGAATAATGTAACGTAAACGTCTCAAACGCTCCTATGTTAACTTGTAACGTAGAGATACGAATCATGTTCTGGGCAAAGATGTTTCCTATCAAAATTTATAAGACTATAGTTCCTCTAATAAACTATCTATTCAAAAGTCCATGAAGACGCTCGCTTTTCATTTCGTCAGAAGTCCGTGTAAGAATTTCCGTACCGCTGCCGGCGTTTACGTGTAGCGACGGGTTAATTAACCCTTTGACGCTCTGGCCACTCGACGGGTCGGACTCATCCAATATCCTGTCGTCGCTCTCACGCCCCTACACTTCCCCCCTTCCTCCTGCATTCCTTTCTCCACTTTCAATTTCCATCTCGGTTCCTACTCCTCAGTCTTCAGCTCCTATTCCTCTTCCAGACTCCGTACCTCTTCCATTACCCTCCTCTTTATTTCGTTCTTCCTCGTGCACCTCTTCCACCTCTTCCACATCTTCCTCTTCTTCCTCCTCTTCCACCTCTTCCTCCTCTTCCACCTCTTCCACTTCTTTCCTCTCCTCCTCCTATTTTTCCTTATTCTACTGCTCTTCCATTTCCAATGTTCAATTTCTACCGATCATTCATTTTCCAATCCTTTTCCAGTACCATCTTCCTCCTCTTGTCACTCATCCATTTCCGTCCTCGTCTTCCTTTCCTTCCTACTCATCTTCCAGTTTCTACTCCACTTCTATCGCTATAGACCTTTTTCCACATCTCATCCATTATCTCAACGTCTTCCATATCCCATCCTCTTCCTTTTTTCTTCCACCGCCTATATGTTTCTTCCATGCACTTTGTCTTTCTCTTCCTTTTTCTCCTTCTCTTCCATTTCTTCCGTGCTCTACTCCTCTTTTATTTCTTTCTTCTTTTCCAATTCCATTCCCATCAATTTCTCTTTCTTTATTATATAGTTCGTTTTCCAATTTCAACCGCTTTTCCATATTCCTTTTCCTCCATCTCGTCCTCATCTTTCATCTCCTCCACTTCCTCTTCCTCTTCCTTTTCCGCCTTCAACAATATATTTATATATGTATTAATATAATAATCTCACTCTCTGTATATATATATATATATATATATATATATATATATATATATATATATATATGTTCGTGTGGATGGTGTGTATCATATTGACCTATGGAGTTTGGAGGAAATTGATCTGGTTTTCACGTATGGACGGTTTTCAATCCGTATACACTGACGGACGGACGGACGAACGTCTTTCGGCTTCGGAGGCTGACAGGAGATGGGAAGGAGAAGGCGGAGAAGGGGCGGAGAAGGAGAAGGGAAAGAGGAGACATGGAAGAGTGGAGGGAGGATGAACAGAAGACGAAGAGTGAGGCGGATAAATTGGTGGGAAGATGGAGGAGAAGGAGGAGAATAGGGAAGAGGAGAAGAGAGACCTAGGGATTTGAAGAGGCTGCGGAAGGATTAGAAACAAGATGGGAGATGCTAGAGGAAAATGAGTGAGAGGACAAGGATGTGGAGAAGTTGGAGCAGGAAGAGGAGAAAGAGAAGAAGGGATAGGGTGCAGGCTGACAAAGAAGAGCATGGGTAAAGGAAGAGCAACCATGGATTAAGTGAGAAGATAGGGGAAAGGGCGGGAGAGACTGGGTAGCAATCGATTATTCGAGGGTTAGCATAAAAATGGGGTTGAATGAAAAGGGGGGATGAGAAGGTGAGGGAGGGAGGGACGCATAGAGGCATGCGTTGACGAAGACAATGAGGCACAGAGCAGAGGACGGAAGAGCGAGGGACGAATATACATGTATACTCGCAGGTCATCCCTGTATAAATTGATTTAACCCGTCGGAAATAACATATGATATTATTAAAATTATAATAAAAATGCATAATGGTATAATTAACAATGGTGTTATTGATAAACCAATAATAGACATTATATTGAATTCGATGATGATGATGATGATGATGATGATGATGACGACGACGACGACGACGACGATGATGAGGATGATGATGATGATGATCATGATGATGATGATGATGACGACGATGATGATGATGATGACGACGGCGACAGGAAAGATGGCGATGACGTTGAACGAAAATATATTACTAAAACAAAATTAAAGTTGTACTTCAGTAGATGTTGGTTTTAGCCATTGTTAGTATTAGCATAATCGTCGTTACCATTTTTTATCATAATTATTGAAATTATTAGCATCGTCATCGTCATCGTCATCGTCATCGTCATCGTCATCGTCATCGTCATCGTCATCGTCATCGTCATCGTCATCGTCATGGTCATCGTCATGGTCATCGCCATCACCATCACCATGATCGCCATCATATAGGCGAACATCTCATTTTCGGAGTGCTATAATTACATGTATATCACCGACATTTGCTCATAATTATCTGCAGTTGAAGTGACGAAATACCTGTAGATATAGAATGCGTTGCCTGGCATTTTCCAATATCCAATCACTCACCTGCGTCAGTGTTTTTCAGCGCTAAAATGATGATGAGAGGAATCCAGTTGATCTGAAGTGTCGCCATCACTCGCGCTATATCCACTTGAAAACTAAATTTCGACGCATTCCATCACAAAATATCCAACTCATCGGTCAACGAGTGGTCAGCGACTGGTCACTCACTGGTCACTCACTGGTCACTCACTGGTCGCTCACTGGTCAAGTAATAGTATACAAATGCCTATATGAAGTCACAGTCGTTGAGTGGTCAACCAGTTCCCACCGGTCACTCATTGGTCAGTGAGCTGCTGTCAAAGTGTGGTCAGTTCGAACATGGTCAGTAACGATCGCCCGTATTGATTGATCCGACAAAATACAGGGTGGGTCAAAAAAGCACTCGCAAAGGTTTTGCCAATATCCTGGTTGTAATAAAGACTGCTTAAATCAAGTTTTATAGGCTTAAAGGTAATTCGTATCTTCGTACAACCGTCAAATTTAACACACACAAAATTGAAACGGAACAAAAAATTATAGGCGAATAACTTTTAGTGAGTGCACTCACTGTGTTTTGGCCCACGCTGTATAATAAAACTGTTGGTCACTATAGCATTGGACACTTTTTCATCACCCCCCGCCCCATCGTGCACACGCACGCGCACACATGCACGTTGACCAACGGTTAAAGCTGCGCTGTGCGACGCTTTTCATACGGTAATGGCATAGGTCTGTTTGAGTCAAGCCACGTCGAGCAAAGTTAGTAATCGGATGGGTGACTTAAAGCAAGCAGAAGCACATGCCACCTGCAATCGTCGTGCATGGTCCTCAATCATACGTAAGTTGCCTCTGAATGTAGCTGAAATTAGAGTTAGAGGCGCTTCAAAAGTTTTCAAATGCAATTTTAAACATAAGTACGGCCACACGTAGGCTAAGCTATACAAAGTATTTAATAATATGAAGTCACAATCGTTAAGTGGTCAACCAATGAGTGACCTGGAACTGGTTGACCACTTAACGACTGTGACTTCATATTGGTCCTTGCATACTATTACTCGATCAGTGAGTGACCAATATGTATTTAATAATCTGAACAAGAGAATCACAGCAAGGTCAATTATTATTGATGTGACTACTATTTCTTGCATACCGGTATATATAGCCTACTTTCCGTGAATAGTAATAATCTAAATGTCGGCTTAATTGTTGCTGACTAACGACACTGCCACTTCAACGATGATTACATTGATTAGTGTCGCCCTCCTCCTTTATCCAGTCTTGGGACTGGCACTGGCAAAGTACAATTAATAATTCTGAATGCCTCTCTCGGTTTCTTTTATGACACCCGAATCCGATTAATTAACTCCAGCTATAGTGCATACGTATTAGGCCTACGTGTACATGTAGACTATTATAATTATAGTTGTTTACATAGCCTGCATCCATAGTGTTTCAATTCCGTACTGTAACACATACATGCTACATATAGATGATTACTGTGTACATATTGTTGCACTAATCATACAGACATACAATACAAGTCATGCATGCACAGACATAACATAGGCCACACTAGACAACCTGCATGCATGCTAATGATACAATATTATACATATTATGGCGTATACAAAGCAATGCTCGCACTAATATCTGCCTCTATACGGCTATCTTTATGTCTGTCTGTCTGTCTGTCTGTCTGTCTGTCTGTCTGTCTCTCTTTCTTATTTTCTGTCTGTTTCAACCCATATGTCTCTTTTCTCCTTTCTGCACATCTATTTATTTGTCCGTCTGCCTGATTATATACATATATATAAATTATATGATATATATTAATTATATATATATATATAACTATGTTTAATATGTTGGTAGAGCGTATATAGTGCTGCAGAGAACACAGGCATCCATATATATATATATATATACATTTAATGTATAACATACATATGATTAGGCGCACAAAGAGAGCTGACAATTTCGCAATTATATCTTCTTTTCTTTTCTATTCAGCGACGTCGTTTCTTACAGAGACATGGCACCGGAAGCCGGCTTAAAGGTGTGCAGCAGCAGCAGCAGCAGCAACAGCAGCAGCAGCAACAGCAGCAGCAACAGCAACAGCAGCAGCAGCAGCAACAGCAACAGCAGCACTGGCATCGTAGTCGGCAAGGAGGCCGTGGCTCAGGTGAGGCATCCAAGAGCGCCATCCGTGGTCTGTTTGTGAGTGGGCGACACCTAGCGAGCCAGAGCGTCGTACATAAGTCGCTCAGACAGGCGGGCGACAGGTGGTTGGTTGCAGAGGATGAAGAATGAGAGGCTGTGTAGATGCTGTATATGCAAGCAATGTTTAGAATATGATAGAAATCGAGATGGAATTTTTTAGAATGGGTTTGGCGACATGACATGATTGCGTGAGATGGGTAATCTTTCATGTGTATATAGTATGGTATATGATGTGGAGTGGTATAGCGTGGTATGGCCTGACATTGAAGCAAGCACTAGTAATGTTATGCATGTATGGAATGGTTGATACTGGAACAGACTTCCTTCCGATATATTCGATCCACCGGCTCAGTGGACTATTTTCAATCTATGCTGTATAGCCATTTTTGTTCTCTAGGGCATATCCGGCCTGTTAGGTACACCTTGCAAGGTAACCCTGCAACGGCAAGATCGAGTTATGGCGCCATATAAATTGTCGTAATTATTAATGGTGAATGAAATGGGAAAGTTAATCGAATGGCTAATGGTATGGTATAGTTTGACATTGGAACCTCGGGTTTGTATGGTATATTATGGGATAAAATTGGATGGTGTAGAATAGGACAGGATTAAATTAATAGGGTAAGTTATCATATCAGTTTAGGAACAGAGGACAGGAGAGGATGGAGAAGAATTGTCTACGATGCGACCAACCATCGTGCAGAGGACGGTTGAAGGCAAGACAATCAGTTCAGGCATGGATACACTTGGATAGGATTGCTTAGGATTGAATAGCATGGCATTTGATTTTAATAAAGGATAGAGGGATGGAATATCGTTGGAAACAGTGCCACAAAATATAGATCGTCTGACGATTAAGAGAAACACCTTTTATACATGGAGAAGACGATTCATGTGACCTTGAAGAGATGACCTTGGATGGGAATGGCGAGGTCCTTCCGTCGGCTTTTACGGCTAGCAATTCTTCCCACTCAGATGGAAAAGCAAATTGCATAGTTGTAAGAGTTGAGTGGAAGGCTCTCAGAGCGACGACGGAAAAGGCGCTATAGAAAGGTTTTCACTGGCAACTAGAGACGACTTCCAAAACAACATTTAATGCGTTCGGATTTAGATGTATTTATTTATTTATCTCATTTGCCCGTTCAAGCCAGGGCTGTTTTTAAGGAATTTTTAGAACTGCACAACCCCTTCTTTTCTTTGCAATCCCCCATGGTAAATTACTTCCAATCGGATGACAACAACCACATTTAACTATCTTTAGCAGGACATAAGTGCTTCTACAGCTGCACAAATCCGTTTAGAACTGCACATTTTGTGTACAACTGCACGTTAAAAAAGCCCTGGTTCAAGCTCTCTTCTTAGAGGCGCTCCCGACTACAGCGTGGACACTAATCAGAGTTTCGCGCCGATACGCCCCGAGCAATTGCGAGTGAAGAACTTGCTCAGGGTTCCTACACGGCGGCGTGATGTGGATTCTGTTCCAAGGCAACGAACATACCCACTGCGCCCCAAAAATGTATGGATGGATGGGTGGATGGATGGATGGATGGAGCAAATAGATTTTTAAAAGGTGGATAGCTGAATAAAAGACAGGATGCGTGACTGCATGGGTGGATGGATATATTGATGTAAGGGTGGGTGGCTGACTGGATGGACAGATAACATACTGGCCGACTGGTTGACTGGATAGATGGATAGATGACTTGCCGACTGGCCGACTGGCTGGATGCATGACTGGTTAGATGGACCGACGGATGTATGGATGCATGGACTGACTAACCGGATGGATGGATTATCAAATAAACGGATGACCGTAGGGTGAGACGTATGGTTGAAACATAAACTGCCTATGAACAATTCATCCAGATTTCTATTATCCTCTAGTCAAAGTAAATTTTCAAATCCATCATCACCCTCAAACCCTAACCCGCCACCACCCAGTTCAAATCAAGTCTTCACGTCCCTCCCTTTAGCTACAGCATCGGAACTCGAGCGTTGACCTTCACCCTAATCAGCGCAGCAGACGACTCTTCGAGGTCAAGGACACGGAGAACGGCGATGAGACGATCAACGGAAGCCTTGCCTCGCGGTTCTCGCTCTTTCCATCGGTTTAGTGAGTGGAGGATTCGATCCGCAAGAGCCGTGCTTTCCGGATGAGCCTTTTCCAGTTCGGCAATATCGCTCCGCGGGAAGTCCAGCTTTCGGAGTAGACGACGAAGGTCCTTCGAGGTCAACAGACGAGACAGCTCGACGAAACAATGACTCAGCGTCCGATCTAAAAGAACAATGTATGCATCACAGTTGCGAAAAACGTTAAAAAAATTCTTGTCAGAAATTTTTTTCCCAGGTTTTTTAAAAATATTTTTTTATTTGTTTAGTTTTTTCTTGTGACCATATTTATTTATTTATTTACTGTATGTAATTATTTTCCTTTGTTTCATTTTCACCTGATATCCCCTAAGCTGTCTCTATACTTTCAAGAATTCCGTTAATTCACGTTACTATTCGACCGGTTTATTTAGTGTTTAGGTCTACTAATAGAAATGTGTTATTTGCTTGCTGATTAAAATTATGTTCCGTAAACAAAGTTTTAAATTTTAAAGTGCATGTAGTAGGCCACAAGATGCAACAAAGTCCAGCTATTTTTTCGTTTCTCGTTGGTTCTGGTCTTATCTTTGTTTTTTTTTATTGTTTTGAAAAAACGAAATTTTATTCCGTTTTTTAAAATCGTTTTTGTCGTTTTAGAAATCTATTGCATGCATGGTAAAGTTTATAGTTAGGCAGGATAGTAAGATATAACCGATATGAAGTTTGGTAAGATAAGAGAGAGCGAGGTGACGTAACGCAAGAAAAAAACCCGTTAAATATAGAAAGGTATACGACAAGATAAGATAATGTAAGACAATTCAGAAATAAACTTACAAGATAACGCAATGAAGGTAAAGTACAATAAGCTAATTTAAGATCAGGCAAAGTAAGCCTAGACAATGTAAGGTAAACAAGAAGTTGAGAATTATTTTGGATGTGACATGATAAAAAAGTTCTACTTTTTGTTGCGCCATGGTTTTTGATAGTCAAGACAATTGGTGGACTCACTAAAAGTGATATAATTGTTGCTCTATCTGACATAATTATTATGGTGAAATTTGGTAGTCTTGCATAAACGAGATTACCTTATAGCCTATGAAATTTTATACAAAACTTCTTACTTCTGGCCAAGATCTTGGCAATAAACCGTATAGGTCAGCGGTTCCCAACCCGTGGCCCGCGGGCTAAAAGTGGCCCGCTTGACCTACAAAAATGGCCCGCAGCATTTCAATGAATTAAGAAAAATATTTGTAAAAATTGACAATTTGGACATGATAGACTATATAATTCTTTTCTATTACAAATTATTTTATTTGAACGTTAATAAATCGCATCAAACATTCTTTTTTGAATCAATTATAACAATTTTATATGCCTTTAGCTGATTAAATATTAGCCTTGTGGCCCCCTAATGTCCTTCAGCTAAGAAAAAGTGGCCCGCGTGTCCTCCAGCTTAGAAAAAGTGGCCCGACAGTCAAAAAAGGTTGGGAACCACTGGTATAGGTGATTACATTTTTGGCCAACCCTGTATAATAGTGTATATGTATAGCCCACACGCGTTGGGATGGGTATGTGCGTGCATAGGTATAAATGAAGACATTTGTGTAGCGCCTTTTCTAGCATACACTTCGAGAGCATTATCCTTGAGTTACCTTCACGTTCGTTTGTCAGACGGACAAATGAAGCGGTATCTGTCACGTGACCGGAGGTCACGACCTCTCGGAGAGGAAGTCCCAGCGGATTGTTGGTCAGGTCGAGTTCCCTGAGTCCTTCGAGGCGTTCCAGCTCGACAGGAAGTTCCGCGATCCGATTGTCGTTGAGGAGCAGGGTCCGCAGACCCGTCATGGCACCCACTTCCGGCGGAACTCGAGCCAGACGATTGTGATGGATGGACAGAACGGAGAGGCGATTCATGCGCGCCAGAACCCCTGGCCAGTCAACGATGCCGTTGTGCTCAACGTAAAGAGCGCTGATCTGACTTACGGCCATCACTTCCGGCAAGGAGCTGATGCGCTGTCCACGTTGCTGACTGAACCGGAAGACGTTGAGACTCGGAATGGCCGCCACCAGGCCAGGAAAATCTCGAAAGATGTTGTCGGAAAGGTCAAGGTCACGCAACCGCTGGAAACAAATGACCTTGACGGGGAGCTCTCGCAGACGGTTCTGCGCCATGCTGAGGACCTCGAGGCGGTACAGCTGGAAGAGGACCGACGGCCACTCCTCGAACTGGTTCCCGTGAAGGTCGAGTTCCCGGATGCGCTCCAGCCTGTAAAACGAGTTCGGAAGATCTTGCAGGCAATTGCTGCTTGCGTCCAGTCGTCTGAGGTTGACCAGTGAGCTGCAAAGGTCGCTTGGGAATCTCGGAAGGCGGTTTCCAGCCAGATTCAACTCGATCAAGATCCCCAGCGCGTCACAGCTGACGCGGAAAGAACCGGATATCCGGTTTTTGGCTAGATATAGTTGCTCCAGGGACGCGACTGACGTCACTTCCGTTGGAAGAGCCTCGAAGTGATTGCCATCGAGAACGAGGCGACGCAACAGCTTCAACTTCTCCATGTCCGGTAGAACTTTGAGCTGATTTCCAGAGCAGTCGAGCTTCGTAAGCTGGACGCAGCGTCCAAGACCGTCTGGAAGGGACTTGAGGCGGTTCCTTGAAACGTCCAGTTCTTTCAGGTTTTCGAGCTGGTTCACCTCTTCGGGTAGCTGGTCGAGGTGGTTGTCAGCGACGTTGAGCACCACCATCCGCGTGAGTTGCCCCAGCTGTGGCGGAAGACGTTGTAGTCGGTTTCCGTTTAGATCGAGCACCCGCATGGAGGCCAGCGCAGGAAGTTCATCGTCTGGAAGATCGTCGATGCGGTTTCCCGCCAAGGACAGTTCCTCCAGCTGGACCATCGAGAGGATCTCCGCCGGGAGAAATCTCAACCGGTTGCGGTTCAGGAGCAGCGTGCGAAGACATCGGAGGTTGACGGCCTCCTGGGACACGCTCGTGATCCGGTTTCCGGTGAGGTTCAGACGACGAAGACCGTGGATCCGACAGACGGATCTGGACACCAACCGGATGCGGTTGCCGTCGGCTGCGAGCGTCTTGAGGTTCTGAAGGAGGGCCAGGTCCTCGGGGAGCTCCTCGATCGAGTTGTGGTCGACGGAAAGATGACGCAACTGGGAGAGTTGGAAGAGGAATTGCGGAAGCTTCTCGAAAGCGTTCCTCGACAGATCCAGTCTCCTGAGGTTCACCAAGGTCGCCAGCTCGGCTGGAAGATCTGACAGGTGGTTGCTGGCAATGTGCAGCTCGCTCAGACTGATCAGACCGGGCAATATCACCGGACACAGAATCTTCAGATGATTATTAGAAAGGACCAGTCTCTGTAACTGGATCAGGGTCCCCAGTTCCACCGGGAGACTCGTGATGAGGTTTCCTGATATGTCGAGGGCGTCAAGGGCGGTGTGGTGGAAGATCTCAGCGGGGATCGTCGTCAGGGGTTTGCCAACCACAGATAACAATCGCCTGACTTTCTTTTCATCCGTAAAGTTCGAATTGGCCATCTACAGTCAACAACAAAGCGGAAGCGTTTTTACACCGATGTATTTGCATTATGCCTATTATAGATATTATTTTAGTGGTGGAACATTGTCTGTCTACGCAGCGTATACTTGGTGTTCGTCAGCCGCAATCTCCAAACATCTGTGAGTACATTATCATTATTTATTATCTTGTGTACGCCAGCGTGTACAGCTGTACATGTATCTAGGCGAGTAGCCTATGTATAGGGTATGCATGTATTTATTCATATACAATTATACATGCACGTATGTATGTAAAATTGTACGTGCATTTGCGCGTATGTTACGTACGTGTAGGACTACGTGTATGTGTAGCCTATATGAAATGTAAGCATACTTACGCAATTATGCTTTCTTGCGTCTAAGTAGTAGTTGTAGCAGTATCAGTATTAGTGGAAGTAGTGGTGGTTGAAGTAATTGTTGTAGCTGCAGCTGTTTTTGCTGCAGTGTAATGTAGCAGTAGCAGCAGAAGTAGTTCTTGCTGCTGTTGTTGTTGTTGTTGCTGCTGCTGCTGTTGTTGTTGTTGTTGTTGTTGTTGTTGTTGTTGTTGTTGTTGTTGTTGTTGTTGTTGTTGTTGTTGTTGTTGTTGTTGTTGTTGTTGTTGTTGTTGTTGTTGTACTAATAGCAGCATAGTAAAAATTCGAATTAATAAGAAATCTGTCTTAGGCTACTTCTTACCTTGCTTTTGTTTCGAAAGATTCGCCTTCGCCTGACTTAGAATCGTTCGACCACGATCCAAGTCAAAGTTGCGTATCTTAGCAACGACGCACGCACTCCCACCCTCACTCATGTACTTGCCTGTCTGTCTGTGTCTATGTCTGTGTCTGTCTGTCGGTCTGTCTGTCTCTCTGTATGCATGCATCATCATACTAGTTTCTATGGTCAATAAGCATAAAATAATTAGCAGAGTGAATGTGTGAACGGGTGGTCGTTAGAGCTCTTATGAAGCCATTCGTTCGATATTGTCGCTGGTCATCATAAATTAAGAAACTTAGGCCGACTATGGACGGAGTTCGGATGCATCTAGGGTGAGAGTTTTCGGGGGGAAAGAGGGGTTCGACCCCCACCAGTCTTTCTTAGAGCCCCATAGTAGTCTGTTTTTTCACACTCCAATTCCATATATAGTCCAACCCACCCACACCATTATTTTTCAACAATTCTCACACTGCATCTGCATAATCCTCAATCTTCCTCTGTCAATCAGTAACCTAAGTCCTTCTGTGTCCGACCCTCTGTCTTTGCGTCCTCCCGCCCGCTCTTCTGTCTGTCCGCCCACCCAGCTGTCTTTCCGTCCGCCTGCCTTTCCGTCTATTCGTCCATGCCTGTCTGATCCACCCCTATAACCGTTTAGTCTGTCCTTCTGTCTGTAGGCCTATAGTTGCTCGTCTGTCCGTGCGCAGACTTATAAGGTCTGACTTTGAATCTTCTTACTAGGCCTCTATATAATATGGTGTTTTTTTTTACCTCACTCCCTCTCCCTCCTCCTCTTACGCACCAACTCGCACCTATCTTGATCATCTGTTGGCGTGCGCGTGAACTCCTTGTAGCCTAATTAACACAGGACGTGATTTCCAGTGTGACATTAAGAGCCTTCTGGCCACCATAAAGCATGATAGCCGACTAGTTAAAGCGATCGCTTATAAGTGGCATGTCCACTTATCTTGAGTTTGGTCTTGAGTTGCGTCAAACGATCTTCATGCAGGATATGTTACAGAGAGCGAGAGACAGGCAGGCAGGCAGACAGGCAGGCAGATATGGAGACAGACAGACAGACAGACCAATTAACCGACTGAGATGAAGGAAGGGAATGAAAGACATCGTGTGTTACTGAGAGAGACAGACTAGAAGCTTAGAGACAAGGAGACAGAGAGAGAAAGGGAGATCAAAAGAAGGAGTTTAGAGAGAAAGTTCGACAAAGGAGAGAAGGAGAAAGACATAGTGTGACTGCGTTGTCGACAGCGAGAGAGAGAGAGAGAGAGAGAGAGAGAGAGAGAGAGAGAGAGAGAGAGAGAGAGAGAGAGAGAGAGAGAGAGAGAGAGAGAGAGAGAGAGAGAGAGGGAGTGAGACTTTTAGATAGAGATAGAAAGACGTAGAGACAGCGACCGAGATAGATCCTCTCGACTGAACAATATCATAATTTTACACCTCGTCATTGGCAGCCATAGTTTGTTGTCTAAAACAATTCTGCCTATCAGAGCGCCAGACTTTGTTTATTCTTAATTAATTACCAGCTTGCATAGGCAGCATAGCGTAAAGCCCTAAACATTTGAAATGCGGGTTGTGTGGTGTGCTAGTGGGTCAGCGTTTTACGTTGTCCACCTAGAGCTCATGAATTTGTAGTAGTAGTAACACTAGCAGTAGGCCTAATAGTAGTTGTAGTAGTGGACCTAGTGGTAGTTATAATATAGTAGTAACTTTCAAGTTTGTTAACACCAACCACCATTTAATTATCACAAAATGTGAACAATATAATTAAGCAGTTTTAGCATAAATGAAAAGCATTTTCAAATACTGAAAAACGTCATTATTGCATGAAGTGTCACTTTCTCCAGATTAAGGCAACACAGTAAAATTAAATCAATGCTGCAATAAGCAGATCATCATAAGAAACATTCAAACACCAAACATACAGACATTTAAACAAAATTAACAAAAAAGACTAACATAAACTTCGAAGTGAGCAACGTGAATTAATGCTTTCTTCAAAACAAAGCAAGATGTGAACCTAAGAAATGAAATAAGAATGCAATCTGTGACTGAAACTTTTGTCGGTCTGGCACCAGACAGCATGGCTCAATAAACAATTCATCCCCTGGAGTTTGCTATAGTTGGAGCAATGCTCTCTATATGCCTATAGTTCATTTCAACTTATTCACAGTATATCTTGCATCCATAACGTCATGTCGTAAACGAGTTCTCATCTCCAGTTGACAGGGATGGGAAATTGCTCGAAAAATGTAACTGAATAACATATTGTACGTAGGTATGGATTTGAAATAGAAATCGCAAAATACAAGAGTAACTGAAAGCTTGCAAATTACATAATATTAATTACAACCATTCCCCGTCAAGTGATTATATAGGTACTTGGTTGAAACTGTTACTTTCAACGACCACAATTCTTGAACAGGTGGTAAACATTACTGTGATAATAATAGAGCCGTGTAGAAATAAAAATCCTCTGATGCAATGCAGATGCCATTCTCCAACTGATTCAGAAACAGCTGGCATTTCGCATAGTTCCACTCCAATATGGATTCTCAAGTGACGAGTCAAAGCATCACCAACATTTGATTTTCGATCAAACATGCATCTGAATGGCTTATTTCCAGTATGAGTTCGCAGGTGACGATTTAGTGTATGATCGGCAAATGCTTTCTGACAGAGCAGGCAACATACTTTACATTGTCTTTTCTAATGTAAGGGCTCTCCTGTGATGACTCAGAATAATCTACTTTAGTTAAATACCTGACATTACTGGCATTTGTATGGCTGCTCTTCATAATAGGTTTTCGGGTGACTATTTAGGCTACAACAATCGGCAAATGCTTTCTGACATTATAGCTAGCATTTCTTTGACATTTCTCAAATGCTATGAGTTCTCAGGTGACGAATCACTGCATTACTTAACGCAAATGATCTCAGACATACCTGGCATTTGTATGGTCTCTCTCCAGTATGGGTTCTCATGTGACAATTAAGGTGACTTTTTGTTGCAAATGATTTCTGACACAATTGGCATATTGTATTGTATTGTCTTTCTCCACTATGGGTTCTCATATGACAAGACAGAGTGCCACTCTCAGCAAATGACTTATGACATAGTTGGCATTTGTATGGTTTATCCCCAGTATGTATTCTCATATGACAATACCTTCTATAACTCGTGGCAAATGATTTCTGGCATAGTTGACATATGTATGGTTTCTCCCCAGAATGGGTTCTCATGTGAGAATTCAGATCACCTCCTTGAGTAAATGATTTCTGACACAACTGGCATATGTATGGTTTCTCTCCAGTATGAGTTCTCATATGACAATTCAGGGAACCTCTTCCGACAAATGATTTCTTGCATAAGTCACATTTGAATGGTTTCTCTCCAGTATGAGTTCTCATGTGATAATTCAGAGAGCCTCTTCCGACAAATGATTTCTTGCACAAGTCACATTTGAATGGTTTCTCTCCAGTATGAGTTCTCATGTGATAATTCAGGGAACCTCTTCCGACAAATGATTTCTTGCACAAGTGACATTTGTATGGGTTTTCTCCAGAATGTGCTCTCAGGTGACAATTAAAGTGACCTTTGCGAGCAAATGAATTCGGACATATCAGGCATATGTATGGTTTTTCTCCATTATGGTGTCTTATGTGATAATTCAGTGCCTCACTTCCAGCAAATGATTTCTGACATAGATGACATATGTATGGCTTTTTTCCAGTATGGGTTGTCATATGACGAGCCACATTACTACTTGTGCTAAATGATTTCTTACATATTAGGCATATGTGTGACTTTTCTCCACTGTGGCTTCTCATATGACGATTGAGTGCACTACTTTGGGCAAATGACTTCTGACACAACTGGCATCTGTATGGTTTCTCTCCAGTATGGGTCCTCATGTGACAATTCATTGTATCACTTACAGCAAATGATTTCTGGCATAGCCGACATTTGTATGGTTTCTCTCCAGTATGAGTTTTCAAGTGATAATCCAGGTCAATACCTCTTAAAAATGATTTCTGACATAAATGGCATTTGAATGGTTTCTCTCCAGAATGAATTTTCATGTGACAATTCAGCTGACCTCTTTTGAAAAAAGATTTAAGACACAACTGACATTTGTATGGTTTCTCTCCAGTATGGGTTTTCAAGTGATAATCCAGCTGAAAACCTCTTAAAAATGATTTCTGACATAAATGGCATTTGAATGGTTTCTCTCCAGAATGAATTTTCATGTGACAATTCAGATAACCTCTTTTGAGAAAAGATTTAAGACACAACTGACATTTGAATGGTTTTTTCTCCGATTTCTGACATATCCGACATTTTAATGTGTTTTTTTCTCATGTGACATTTCATTGCATCAATTACGGTAAATCATTTTTCAGGCATAATTGACATTTGAATGGGTTCTCTCCTGCATGGTTCTCAAATGATGAGTCAGAACACAACCTTCAGCAAAAGCTTCCTGCCCAAACTGGTATTTGTACAGTTTTCCTCCAGGATGGATACTGATGTGAATCTTCACAGTACTGACATCAGCAAATGACTGCTAAACCACCTGGCATCTGCATACTTGTTCTCCTCCGTCGCGGCTATCATTGGCCTCTGCATGGACAGCGCTCTGAAAATGATTTTTGACTTAAAATGCATGCATTGTTATACTCCGTACAAGAAGTTTTTTCACAAGATACTCAGCATTCTATTTTCCCCTTTAGTATTATGTACAGTGCCTGCCTATGCATGCCATCCTCTGTAACTGATTTCATAGCTTTCCCATCCGTGTATATATCTATCTGTCTCTTCAGATCACTATATTGTGCATACGATATCCAGCATAACAGTTACTGGCATTGGTGTAGTCTTTTGTGACTCCATTCCAGCATTGGATCTCATGCTTGTTTAGTAAATTTGATTATAAAACAACTAATGGAGTTTTGGCATTATTCTGTCTCTATTTGATATCTGCTTAATATCCTGATCAATTGTGTCATGATGAGAATAATTATCTATATCCTGTGATAAAACTCATTACGTTATGGGGTTCTAAAAAACAAATATATGCCATGTAACATTTGAAAACATTGCTTTTATACTTAGGCCTAAATGATTGTCACATTAACTTGCATTTTCCATGTCCCTAGTTAAATAAAAAAAATATAGCAGTCCTACAATCAAGATGCTGCCAGCTTTATTTGAAATATCAATAGCCAACGTACGCGACCTCATGCACACGCCATGAAGGCTATCATTCATTCATTCATTCACTCATTCATTCATTGATTTATTCATTCATTCATTCTGATAATTTATATAGCGCTTCTTCAATATAACTACTCAGAGGCGCTCTCTGCGCTAACTAGTCGACATATTAAGAGTCATAGAGAGCAATAAATAACATGTTGCAAAATAAAACACAATAAGCTGAAAGAGTCACCAGTGGCGAGCATTCGCACAAACGTAGAACGATGGGCTGTTCATACAGATTAATAATAATTATAGACTCCGTGCTTAAGAACGGAAAACATTAAATTTTATGGTCAGGACGATTCATCATAATAAGAATGGTTCATGCACCACCTCTAAAAAAATTTCATGCAAATTACACAAAAGTGCGATTATCAGTTGGTTGAATAAAGATATACTTACTTACATGGGCGCCGACTCTGCGAGGCCCGTGAGTGCTCAGCACCACCAGAAATTGGCCATGCGAGGCCCACCCTATGCATGGGCACCACCAGAAATCAGCCAACAAGATGCGCTTTTTATTATATTATTTCTCTGTTGGCGTTGCTTATCTATAAAAATCATTGCGTCTTTTACATATTTTCTTTTATCTCAGTTAGTCTACCTTACTATTACTCCAGTTTTACCCCGTTCGGCTGTCTGAACTACATACGAATACGAGGAAAACCTCGAAATCCTGCTCATTCGATCTGCTTCAGTCATTTTTTTTATTGCGGACTGTTTCTTTTTTTATTGTAGGCCTACATGCTGGGTTATATAATGATTCTCACTGCAAAATTTGAGTCTGTTGAGTGTTGAACTAATATGGGGAGAGTGCTCCAAAATGCCCATGCTAACGAAGATTGTGCTTTTCGTCTGTGTGGATTGCAAGACAAGTACATGTTGACCCCAAGAGTTATCAATTTTTTAAAGCAATTTGCAATAGAAGAACATATTTTATTGAAGTATTAAATCACATCTTTAAAAGTAAAATAATGGGAAATTTTGATGAGATAGCCTAACAGCTCAAAATGTCACTATTTCATGTTGTGCGGAAATTTATAGAAGTATAAAATCATATCTTTAAAAATGAAATAATGGAAAATTTTTGATGAGGTAACAGCTCAAAATGTCACTATTTCATGTTGCGCAGAAATTTTTTAGACAACGGACAGGATGCTTTTCAAGTCTTAAACCACGACAATTTCGTTAAAATGACAGCCTATATATGCATCGCAGTGTGGCAAAAAAAAAATTCGAAAATGGTTAGGAGCACATCCCCTCCCAAAGCACCTTCGGCCCTTCCCTTTTCGGCGATCGGCATTTGACCGCGAGTTCGTGCCCTAAAATTAGGCCTATGAACCAGTGGTGTAGTGGGGCGGGGACGCGGGGGGACGCCGTCCCCCCACTTTTTTGCAAAATTCTTGCAAGATTGCACTTTTTGCTACAGTTTCTACTTCAATTTCCATGGCGTCCCCCCACTTCAATTTCCAGGCGTCCCCCCACTTCATTTTTTAGGACTACACCACTGCTATGAACAAGTCTCCGCCTATGAACAGAGGTCATTTCAATCACTCTCCTATAAAAAAAGGCTCAAAAAATTTTTCCGCGCTCACGCGCGGATTTCTTTCACGTTCGTTTGGGCACTCACACTCTTCGGGTCAACTCGGCGCCTATGCTTACTTACTTCCTTATAACAATCTCTGCTCTACTCGTGAGAGTCGTGACGACGAATGCAAAATTTGTTTGTACTTTGTAGTAGAATCAAAGATATTAACTCTAATATCTTTGGTAGAATACCCAAGCCCAAAGCATGCACAAAGTATAAAAAATTAATAAAGAGTACATTTTATAACACAAAAATGTAGATAGACCTGCGTAATTACGAATTTGATTCATTATCGAACGAATGCACAATTTCTCAACGGTAAATTTGAAATTATTATACTCGAAAGATTATCGCTAAAATTAATGACGTCATCGTTATATAGTTGTGTTCTTACTTCCAGGGATGCCCAAAGATTTTAACATCTTTTTAGCATCCCGCCACTCTGAATTTAAAAAAGTCAAATACGGCCAAAAAGGCGGGAAAAGACTAGATTGATAATTTTTTAGAAGATCTATGGAATTCTTGATTTTTCACGCTTGAAATTTAAATTTCTGATGAGGACCTTTTATAGTCATAGGCCTATAGGACCCAAATTGGCTCCTTTTCCCGACAAATTTCTGATGGCCTTTTTTTAGTCTTTCGCTCGAAAATCTACAATTTTTCGGAATATCTCTATTCACAACATTTTCGACTTTTTCACGTATTTCGTGCATTTTCACTTACAAAATCTATTTCTATGTGGAAAAAGTCGAAAACATCGCCTTCAGAAAAAGGCTAGATCCTGAAAAAAACCTAGAAACTTAAACAAGACCAAAAAACCTAGATCTAGGTTGAAAAAGCTATGAGTGGCATTGCTGCCTACTTCTCTTTTAGTCAATGACACAGCCTTAGTTAACAAGGAGATCTTATTTTATGTGAGAGGCATCGATGGAAAGGTTTCAAATTCAGTCTTAGACCGCCACCATCGCACTAGAGTAGACATTCACTCGAGCTAAACTCTCTTAATCTGCATGTTCCTGCCTTGCGTTGCCTTAACTTACGTTTCATTGACATGCTTTTAGCCCAAATTAGCCGTCATTTTCCTGCCGTAGGCCTATGCTCAGCGCTCGCGACCTCGTGACTTCGAAATGCTCATTAGGCCTAAAGACGAGTTTAATTTCATCTCTAGAGTACTTTTTAGGACTGTTCGCTGTACGTGTTAGCTCTAGGAACCAGTGAGCGTAAAAATTTTTCGGAGCAATCGCAGAATCGGGGATCGTGGGTGTCGGTTAGGATCAGGTCGGCGCCGTGAAAGGTCGGTTAATTATGGTCAGGTTCGGCGTCGTGTGTGCCGGTTAGGATCAGGTTAGGCTATGCGCCGTGACTGTCGGTTAGGGTTCGTTTTAGGGTTAGTGTTGGCATTAGATAGTCTACTATCCAAAGATATTGTATAGGCCTACTTCGGTTCCCGACACTGCAATTAGGCTACGCCCAATTTTTCCAGCTTCCTCATCTTTGAATTTTGTAGAAATTTTCAATTTAGTCCACTTTTATTTTTTTACTTTCTTCATGCAATAAGTAGACCTACTGTTGCGGTCTGTCAACTTAATTTTCTCGAATAAACGAAATATATAGGCTAGCCTATAATTATATTATACCTTGTAAACATGAATTACATCGCAAATAATCCAAAATTGAGTGGCGCTATATAAATTGCTAGTTTATCACGCCATTTCTTCAAGACATCAACTCAGGAACTAAAGAGCTTCTGCAAGTATATTGCAACTAACCAGCTTCGTTGCGACCCGAGGGACATTAGGCAGTTAACGACCTACAGGGTGGCTCAAAAAAAAACGTACCACCGGGGAAAATGCGATATCTTCGCCGCCGATTGAACTTTTTCTGCGAAAATATCCCAATTTGTAGGAGAATGAATTTCCAACAATCCCTGAAAGTTTCATTTGAAACTTTTCATGTTTGCAAAAGTTACAGCTGTTCAAACTTAAAATTTCGTTTTTTCAAATATCCGCGTAAAATTTACGTCACTTGTAGATTTCCATGTCATATGATATCACTTTTCCCTACGACCTCAGCATTCGGTTTTGCAGTTTATTGTAAGGTATAATGAGAGTGTCCACTCTCTGCCTTAACACAAGCTCAAATTCTTTTTGTGAAGCTCAGTATGGCCTTGTTGGTCGGGTCCTGCGGCAACTGACCCCACATTAGCAGCAAGACTTGCTTCAGCTGGCCAATGTTCTCCAACTTGGGATTAAATGTCTTGCAGCGTTCCAGCATAGCTCCCCAGACGTGATAAACAAGAGGGTTAAGGTCTGGCGAGTTTGTAAATCATCTTTGCCAATGCATTTACTTCAGTTGATGTCAATAAGGTAGCGCCATCATAATCAACCTTGCCGTGCGAGCAAGCAGGCGCACTGTCCTGCTGCATAATAAAACCAGATGTTAGAGCATACCTGGTCTTCAATGAGTCTGGGTAAGCGAGTTCAATGATGAGTTTGACATCTAACCTACTGAATTGGATTAATTGCAGTCTTTTCTTGCAGCCGCAACACACGCCGGCATATCTGATGCCGAAACCACGATTTGCTTTGCAAACTTGACCTTTCGATTACCAAGCGAATTTCGTGAAAATCGCGCTTTTTCCGTCAGATCAAGCGACCACTTCCTGCCTCTCTTCCGACATCTGATCTTCGTTACATAAACCCGTTTGCAGATAGTCTTCAATGTGCTCAGGCTCCACTTTTCACTGGGTATTTTGCTATGATCACGCGATGTCTCAGTCTCTGTTCATGCAAAGTCCGAGTTCCCATTTTATCTTTTGCAGAAACTTTGCCCATGACGTTCATTGTTTGGGTTCACCAATTGAGACCTTAATCTATAAAATATCACCAAATACCAGCAGATTGCTTCATAAACAGCTTCTTTACAGCTCATAGTGAGGTCGTATGACATCATCATCAATGTGTGTGTGTTGTAATTTGCCAAACATCCTAATGAAATCACTTGTATTGGAGCATGATTCTCCGGATAATTGAAAAAACGAAATTTTAAGTTTGAACAGCTGTAACTTTTGCAAACATGAAAAGTTTCAAATGAAACTTTCAGGGATTGTTGTATATTCATTCCCCTTCAAATTGTGAAATTTTCGCAGAAAAACCCCAATCGGCTGCGAAGATATCGCATTTTCCCCGGTGGTACGTTTTTTTTTGAGCCACCCTGTATACTGCTTCTGTATGAATCAGAAAACAATGAAGCCTATGTAGCACCCATACTGGACTGACGATTCATCTGAAGCGGTCTATAGGCTACCAGTTAGACGCAACCTTCTTTTTCATTGGGTCTCAGACGGATTGCTATATTAATTTTGTCAACCCGTCTAATTTTGAAGACTTGTTGGCTGAGCAGGTTAACTGATAAACTGAGGCTGGTTATAAGTGACTGATTGGCTGTCTGTTTGATTTATGAACTGATTGAATGATTGACTGGTTAACTGACTGACTGACTGACTGACTGGTTGGATTACGGGTTGATTCAGAAACTGACTGAGTGATTACTGACTATACTTGATTTCAAAGATCAGTTTCTTTAACGATTTCTCAACAATCTGACTGATCTGCTGACTGACGGATAAATTATTTAGGCCTACTGATTGACGAACTGAATTGTTGACTAAGCAAAATACAGACCTTCTGACTGCATGACTGTTTTACCCTCACTAATCCTCACTAATCGAATGTTAGACCAGTTAGTTCTGTGTCCGACTCTCTGTCTCTGCGTACGCCCGCCTGCTCTTCTGTCTGTCCGCCCAATTGTCTTTCCGTCCGTCCGCCTACCTTTCCGTCTATTCGTCCATGTCTGTCTGATCCACCCCTATAACTCTTTGGTCTGTCCTTCTGTATGTTCGCAGACCTACAGTTGTTCGTCTGTCCGTGCGCAGTGACTTACAAGGTCTGACTTTGAATCTTCTTACTAGGCCTATGGTGTATTTTTTGCCTCCCTCCCTCCCTCTCCCTCCCTCTTCCTCACGCATTCATCTTACGCACGCACCCGCACCTATCTTGATCATCTGTTGGCGTGTGTGTGGACTCCATGCAATTAACACAGGACGTGATTTCCAGTGTGACATTAAGAGACTTGAGTTTGGTCTTGAGTTGCGTTTTTAGTTGCGTCAAACGTTCATGCAGGATATTTTACAGGGAGCGAGAGACAGGCAGGCAGACAGACAGACAGAGACAGACATACCGATTAACAGACCCGAGATGGTGGAAGGGATTGAAACATATCGTGTGTTACTGAGAGAGACAGACAGAGGCTTTAGAGACAATGAGACAGAGAAAGAGAGAAAGAAAAAGTACACTCTCGTTCAAAATGTGCAGTAAAGCTACACACTTTCCTCCACATTAATGTGTAGCTCTCACTCGACCACATTAATGTGCATCTTTTCTACACATTTATGTGGAGCCATTATAATTGCACACTTAGTGTGTAGCTTAACTGCACAGTAATGTGCAGCTTTTTTAAAGTTGGTTGTGTAGCTTTGAAATAGAGCATTCCTTTCAACTAGCCCTGCTTATGAAGTGTCAACAACTTTATTTTCTTTAGCCTCGGCATATGAGGGTGGATGGCCAATCCTCTCCCTCACCGTCTAATTTTCCCACCAACAGTGTACTATCGTTGCACTCTTCATACCTGGTTTAGCGGCTACGGGGCACACATTGGGCAGAAATTTGTGTTCTGCCCTTGGCAGGGATTTGAAACCCCAACCTGTCATTCGACAGTCCAGCATGCTGACCATTAGATTACCATGCACCCCACATTCTATTGCATTGCTTTTTTCAATAATGTGCACCAATTAAATTTGCTGGGATGTATAGTCTCACAGCACATTGTAAAGTGGTTACACATACCAGTCAATAAACATTTAACATATAATTGGATAATGAAGTTTCTCCTAAGAATGGACTATGCAGCAGCATTGCAGCTCCACTGGAGAGCAACTCATATTTTACAAATATATCAAAATGGAATAAAATTTATTTTTATTACACAACACAAAAGAGTAGCCAGACTCAGGATAGTTCAATTCTGCAACTAAAACTTCTATAGCATCAGTTCAAGTCTAATGTAAACCAATGTCAAAAGCCTTTGGATCAGCCAGGTCGATATACGGGCGGGTAGTCGGGTAGAGAGAAAGTTCGACAAAGAAGAAAGACATAGTGTGACTGTGTTGCCGAGAGCGAGAGAGCGAGAGCGAAAGCGAGAGAGAGAGAGAGAGAGAGAGAGCGAAAGCGAGAGAGAGAGAGAGAGAGCGAAAGCGAGAGAGAGAGAGAGAGAGAGAGAGAGAGAGAGAGAGAGAGAGAGAGAGAGAGAGAGAGAGAGCGAAAGCGAGAGCGAGAGAGAGAGAGAGAGAGAGAGCGAAAGCGAGAGAGAGAGAGAGAGAGAGAGAGAGAGAGAGAGAGAGAGAGAGAGAGAGAGAGAGAGAGAGCGAGAGCGAGAGAGAGAGAGAGAGAGAGAGAGAGCGAAAGCGAGAGAAAGAGAGAGAGAGAGAGAGAGAGAGAGAGAGAGAGAGAGAGAGAGAGAGAGAGAGCGAAAGCGAGAGAGCGAAAGCGAGAGAGAGAGAGAGAGAGCGAGAGCGAGAGCGAGAGAGAGAGAGAGAGAGAGAGAGAGCGAAAGCGAGAGAGAGAGAGAGAGAGAGAGAGAGCGAAAGCGAGAGAAAGAGAGAGAGAGAGAGAGAGAGAGAGAGAGAGAGAGAGAGAGAGAGAGAGAGAGAGAGAGCGAAAGCGAGAGAGCGAAAGCGAGAGAGAGAGAGAGAGAGAGAGCGAGAGCGAGAGCGAGAGAGAGAGAGAGAGAGAGAGAGAGAGCGAAAGCGAGAGAGAGAGAGAGAGAGAGAGAGAGAGAGAGCGAGACAGAGAGAGAGAGAGAGAGAGAGAGAGAGCGAAAGCGAGAGAGAGAGAGAGAGAGAGAGAGAGAGAGAGAGAGAGAGAGAGAGAGAGAGAGAGAGAGAGAGAGAGAGAGAGAGAGAGAGAGACCGAGACAGATGCTGTCGACTGAACAATAATTATCATAATTTTACATCTCTTCACTGGAGCCCATAGTTTGTTGCCTAAAACAATTCTGCCAGACTTTGTTTATTCTTTAGTAATTACCAGCTTGCATAGCCTAAACATTTGAAATGCGGGTTGTGTGGTATGCTAGTGGGTCAGCGTTTTACGTTGTCCACCTAGAGCTCATGCACTTGTAGTAGTAGTAGCAGTAGTTGTAGTAGTTATAATATAGTAGTAACTTTCAAGTTTGCTAACACCAACCACCATTTAATTAGCACAAAATGTCAAAAGTATAATTATGCAGTTTTAGCATACATGAAAAGCATTTTCAAATACTGAAAAACGTCATTATTGCATGCCGTGTCACTTTCTCCAAAGTAGATTAAGGCAATACAGTAAAAATTAAATCAATGCTGCAAGAAGCAGATCATCATAAGAAACATTCAAACACCAAACATACAAACATTTAAACAAAATTAACAAAAGACTACTTATAAACTTCGAAGTGAGCAATGTGAATTAATCCTTCCTTCAAAACCTAGCAAGATGTGAATCTAAGAAATGAATTTGATAAGAACACAATCTGTGACTGAAACTTTTGTCGGTCTGCATGACACCAGACAGCATGGCTCAATAAGCAATTCATCCCCTGGAGTTTGCTATGGCTGGAACAGTGCAGCTCTCTATATGCCTATTCATTTCAACTTATTCACAGAATATCTTGAATCCATAACGTCATGTCGTAAACGAGTCCTCAGCTCCAGTTGACAGGGATGGGAAATTGGTAGAAAAAATGTAACTGAATAACATATTGTACGTGGGTATGGATTTGAAATAGAAATCACAAAATACACGAGTAAATGTAACTGAAAGCTTACAAATTACATAATATTGATTACAGCCATTTCCCGTCTAAGTTTTTAGTGAATAACAGGCTCGTGTGTACCTCTTTTGTCTTGTCACTTCATTCATTCATTCATTCATTCATTCATTCAGAGCATTTATATAGCGCCCCTTCAAGAAACTACTCAGAGGCGCTCCCAGCCCAACCACGAACAAAGAAAAAAGACTTGAGAGACTTGTAGAACCTAGCCGGATGGACCACAAGTAGAGAGCGAAGCGTAACCGGGAGGTCGTTCCAGACAGTAGGCCCCACGACTGAGAAAGCAAACACACTTGTGTGTGCTGTTGATGTGCACTGTACGACTGTCAGGCTGAGTGAATAATTTCATATAAAAGTAACTCATGACTGCGAATACTACATATATTGCAAACGATTTCTGACATAGTTGGCACTTGTATCATCTTTCTCAAGAATTGGTTCCAAAATGGCAATTCAAAGTATTACATGCGTCAAATGACTTCTGAAAGAACTGTAATCTGTATGGTTTCTCACCAGTGTGTGTTCTCATGTGACAATTCAAAGTTTCACCTACGGCAAATGATTTTGGCATAACTGACATTTTTATGGTTCTTCTTCAGTACGGGTTCTCAGATGACGAGTTAGGCTACTACTATTGGCAAATACTTTCTGGCAGAGGCAGGCAACATTTTTTGTATTCTCTTTCCCCAACAGGGGTACTCATATGAGGCATCAGAGTTCTACCTTATACAAATGGTTCAAACACAGCTCGCATTTGTATGGTTTCTCTCCAATATGGGTTCTCATGTGACAAGTCAAAGCATCACCAACAACAAATGATTTAGACACATCATGCATTTGAATGGTTTAGTTCCAGTACGAGTCCCAAGGCGACGATTAAGAGTACCATCGGTAAATGGTTTCTGACAGAGAAGGCAACATTCTCTGTATTGTTTTTCTAATGTATGGGTGCCATGTGATGACTAAGAGTTCTACTATTGGTAAAGGATTTCAGACATTCCTGGCATTTGTATGGCTGTTCTTCATAATGGGTTCTCAGGTGACTATCTAGGTTACAACGATTGGTAAATGCATTCTTGCATAGCTAGCATTTGTTTGACATTTCTCAAATGTTATGAGTTCTCATGTGACGATTCATTGCATCACGTACAGAAAATGTTTTCTGACATACCTGGCATATGTATGGTTTTTCTCCAGAATGAGTTCTCATGTGACAATTAAGTTGGCATTTTCTAGCAAATGATTTCTGGCACAACTGGCATAAGTATGGTTTCTCCCCAGTATGGGTTCTCATGTGCCATTTCATTGCATTACTAACGGCAAATGATTTCCGACAGAGCTGACATTTGTATGGTTTCTCTCCAGTATGAGTTCTCAAGTGACCAGTCAGAGTGCCACCCACAGCAAATGATTTCTGGCATAATTGGCATTTGTATTGTTTCTCACCAGTATGAGTTCTCATGTGATCATTAAGGCTACCTTTGCTAGCAAATGATTTCTGACATAGCCCGCATTTGTATGGTTTCTCTCCAGTATGGGTTTTCTTGTGATAATCCAGGTTAAAATTTCTGGAAAATGATTTCTGACAAAATTGGCATATGTATCTTTTCTCTCCAGTATGAGTTCTCATGTGATTATTAAGGTTACATTTTCTAGCAAATGATTTCTGACAGAGCTGACATTTGTATGGTTTCTCTCCAGTATGAGTTCTCATGTGACGAGTCAGAGTGGCACTCGCAGAAAACGATTTTTGACATAATTGGCATTTGTATTGTTTCACTCCAGTATGAGTTGTCATGTGACGAGTCAGAGTGCCACCCATCGCAAATGATTTCTGACATAGCCGGCATTTGTATGGTTTCTCTCCAGTATGAGTTCTCATGTGATTATTAAGGCTACCTTTGCTAGCAAGTGATTTCTGACATAATTGGCACATGTATTGTTTCTCTCCAGAATGAGTTCTCGAGTGATCATTAAGGCTACCTTTTGTAGCAAATGATTTCTGACATAATTGGCACATGTATTGTTTCTCTCCAGTATGAGTTTTCATGTGATTATTAAGGCTATCTTTTGTAGCAAATGATTTCTGACATAATTGGCATTTGTATTGTTTCTCTGGAGTATGAGTTCTCATGTGACGAGTCAGAGTGCCACCCGTAGCAAATAATTTCTGACATAATTGGCATTTGTATAGTTTATCTCCAGTATGAGTTCTCATGTGACCATTAAGGCTACCTTTTGTAGCAAATGATTTCTGACATAATACATAACATGTATTGTTTCTCTCCAGAATGAGTTCTCGTGTGATTATTAAGGCTATCTTTTCTAGCAAATGATTTATGACATAACTGGCATCTGCATGGTTTTTCTCCAGTATGGGTTCTCATGTGACAATTCAGGTTATCTCCTTGAGTAAATGATTTCTGACACAATTGGCATATGTATGGTTTCTCTCCAGTATGAGTTCTCATGTGACGTTTCAGGGAACCTCTTCCCACAAATGATTTCTTGCACAAGTGACATTTGCATGGTTTCTCTCTAGTATGGGTTCTCATGTGACAATTCATTCTGCTACGTAAGGCAAATGATTTCTGACATTGCCGGCATTCGTATGGCTTCTCTCCAGTATGGGTTTCCTGTGATAATCCAGGTGAAATTTTCAGTAAAATTATTTCTGACATAAATGGCACATGTATGGTTTCTCTCCAGAATGGGCTTTCATGTCACAATTAAGCTTACATTTTTGAGAAAGTATTTATGACATAACCGACATTTTAATGGCTTTTATTCAGTATATGATCTCATGTGACATTTCATTGCATTAATTATGCCAAATTATTTTTCTGGCGTAATTCGCATTTGAATGGTTTCTCTCTTGTGCGAGTTCTCATATAATTATGAAAAGTCAGAATACAACCTTCAGCAAATGCTTTCTGCAAAAAAGCATTTTTACGGTTTTTCTCCGGTATGGATACTTATGTGATTCTTCACAGCACTGACTTCAGCAAATGATTTCTGATCCAACTGACAAATGCAAAGTTGTTCTCATTGGCCTTCATGAGGACAATGCTATGAAAATTGTGACTAAAAATGCACACGTTGCTTTGCTGCTAGATGAGTTTTCAAGTATATCTGACTTTTGAATGTATCTTCTTTCTTTTTAGGAGTTTTGATGTGTCTCTTTCACATTAGGACTACGTGCACATGAGCTTAACATACTCAGCATCAGTATTGTTTATTTTAGTATTATGTATAGAGCCTGACTATAGTGGCAAGCAATCTTCTGTAGCTGATTTCAAGACTTTCCCCTGCATGTAAATTTGTCAGTTTTCTCAGATTACTATATTGTGCAAATAATATCCAACATAACTGGCATTGGCATAGTCTTTCATGACTTCTTTCCAGCATTGGATCTCATGTTTGTTTAGTAAAAATGGTTAGAAAACAAATAATAGAGTTGTTGGCATTATTTTGTCTTTGTCTGATCTCCTGCCTAATATCCTGATCATTTGTGTTACGATAGGAATAATCATTTCTATCCGGTGATGACGCTCATCCCCTTATGGGACTCTAAAAAAACAAATATGCCACATAACTTTTGAAATGAATTGTTCTATAAACTTAAATGATTGTCACATCAACTTGCATTTTTCCATGTACCTAGTTAAATAAATATTATGTCCGTCTTACAATCAAGAGGCTGCTGTCCGCTTTATTTGAAAAAGCAATGACCAACGTGACCTTATGCACACGCCATTTGTCTTACAACTAGGTCTACATACACTCGCATAAACTCACATAAACTCCGTGTCTTAGAACGGACAACATTATATTTTATAGTTAGGACGGTTCATCCTAATAAGAATGGTTCATGCACGACCTCTAAAAATTTCATACAAGTTACACCCATGTGCGGTTAGAACTTAGAAGCTGGTTGAATAATAGAATACTCAGCCCCAAAGTATAAAAATTAATAAAGAGTACTTTTATGAAAACCAAAATGCAGATAGACTTGCATGACTTGAGTCATTATCGAACGATTACATAATTTCTGAGTGAAAAATTTGAAATCATCTCGGATAGCATGTTGTTAGAAGCAATGACGTCATCGTTAGCTGCTTTCTAACCAAGGATGCCACTCTGATTTTTAAAAGCCCAAAAAGGCTAGAAAAAGCTAGTTAATGTTTTCGTTCAAAATACACGGAATTTGTCTAAAGCTCTAATGAAATAAAGTAAAGTACACATCTGTCAAATAAATATAATTAAAAAACACATAAAACACAAAAACTTCAAAACACATGTCTCTCACAAAATGCCTTCCGTAGACGATCATGCCATAGAATCGCAGAAGTTCGCGTCATAGCCCATGATAGGCCTATGCAGTTCCAGAAAGGCATCGACGATATGGTTTCATGAAATTCACTCTCAACTCTCAAACCACCAATGGCCCACCATCGCACTAGACATTAACTCGAACTTAAGTAAAATTATCTTTTCCTGCATTTCATTGTCTTACCTTACCTTTCCTTTACTTGCTTCATCTGATATTTTCTTGACATTTAATTGCCTTAGGCCTACTTTACAAGTCATGGCAAGTCATGCATTTCTATGCCGTAGGCTACGTAGAATCTTACAAGCGCATGGAAACCAGTTCCCTAAACTAAGCCGCAAGAGAATGAAGTGTCAACGGTCTCGATTTTGTTTGTTAGCATCGGCATATATAAGGGTCCATGGCCATCCGACGTGCTCTTCGAGTTCTGATCTTAGCATATACACGTTCTACGGTCGGTGTGCTTGTTGCAACTGAGTTAGTTGTGGCGAATATTGTAGGCTACATGTGGAACCGAAATGCGGATATAATTCACTACCTTGCCCGTCTATGAACCCCAGCCTCTCAGCTGACACTTAACTCCCACTAGTATGCTAGAAAAATAACTGGAGGCGGTGGCAGACTTTGATTTACGTGGACTTCGGATGTGCACTGAGGATTTTGGGGGCTCCGTAGCTCAGTTGAGAGAGCGCTGGTCGATAATCGCGACCCGGGTTCAAGGCTCGCTCATGGCAAAAATTTATTTGAATTTTCTGTTAGCTGCCAGTGGCGCTTTCTGTTGTGTTGTTTGCCTCGGGTCTGTTGAAAATAAGATCGCCCCCTCCCACTCCTGGCTTGGCCGAATCAGTAGTGTTCCAGCACTTAGGCCATTAGTGTTAAGTTACCGAGCCTGTTGTAGCCGACCCGCGTGTCGTGCGAAGCTGGCCGTATTTCGTATAACATTATAACTTGTACCTGTAACCAGTGGCGTAGGCAAGGAGGGGCTTCGGGGGTTAACCCCCCCATTGGCTCCGGGAAAAGGTTTTTTAAAGGTAATTGTTCCATTTAAGTAAGAAAAAATAGCAAAAAACAGGGTTTCCGGCCATAAACCTCCCCCATCAAAAATTCCTGGCTACACCACTGCCTGTAACCGTTCTGCGGTCTGTCAGATTGAATGTCAATAAACGAATAATTATTATTATTATTACTATGACGTCCTAAGAAAGACCATTGGGCTTCAACCCACATCCGCAGCAATTCTCACCCTGTTTCCAGCAGTAGTTCGCAGTGCTGAACTGCATCTTGTGACTGCCAGAGCCGTTGACGCCGCCCTCCTTCTTTCTCGATTCTTTGGCCTAGCTTCACCAGAGCATGATAATGAGACCCTACCTAGCATTGGTAGAAGCGTTCTTCTTCATGGGTGGAGTTTGGTTTCCATTCTTGGTGGAGGGTTAAAAAAAGAACGTGGGCTTTGTTGGGGCGGAGACTTGGTCCAGAACGAGCGGCGCCGATATATTTTCTCGGCCCAAAACGTTGAAGACCTTTTTTTAGTAATTCGATTGAAGTTTCGTGAAAATAGTCACTTTCTCCGAAAAATTGTCGAGTCTGGACCTTCTTGAGGGCTAAGCCAGTGAAAACATACCAATTTCATATTAAAAAGCTGAATCAGGACTTTATTGAGGGGCGACCTAACCCCCCCCCCCCCCATAGCCTATTATGAACTCCGCCCATGCTCTTCTATCTGATCGCTGCACCACTGCTTGACCATAGAACTAGGTTCTGCCATTCATTCTGTAGATATTCGCTAGATGGCGGATGGGAAATCAGAATAATCGCTAGGTGATGCCTCAGTTCAATTTAGAACTGACACCGGACTCGGTCCACCCCATGGTGTAAGGAGGGACTCTTACACCATGGTCAACCATAAACGAATCAGTATACTGGTGTAGTGAACTAGTGATCAACCTTTGCTGCAGAGTGTGGGGAAAACTGCACCTACAAGAGCATCAGACTTTTTGTAGGCCTTTGGTGGGCCTATTATTCTAAAATATCCCAATAACATTTAACACCACGTGGTCTCTCGCAAATAATTCAAAATTTGAGTGGCGCTATATAAATTGCAAGTTTATCACGCCATTTCTCCAAGATATCAACACAGGTTTGATTATGATAGCCTATAGGCCCTAGGCGGCTAGGCCTATAGAGCCTCGGCAAGTAGGCTATATTGCAACTAACTAGCTTCGTTGCGACCCGAGGGTCATTAGGCAGTTACCGATCTATACCAGTTAACGACCTATTATCACCTATACTACGGTAGTTACCGACCTATACTAGTTACCGACAAATACGGTTCTCTGTATGAGTCAGAATACATTATGTAGCGCCCTTACTGAACTGACGATTCGTCTGAAGCGTTCGGACTGTTATCTTTGTCAACTTGTCTAATTTTTAAGACTTGTTGTATAAGCAGGTTAACTGATTAAGTTAGCGGTTGGTTAAGTGACTGATTGGCTGGCTGATTGATTTATGAACTGATTCAATGATTGACTGGTTAACTGACCAGTCATAGTTAGATTACGGGTGGTTGACTGGTTGATTTAGAAACCGACAGACTGATTACTGACTGCTTGATTTCAAAGATCAGTTTCTTCCAGGGGCTTCTATCCCTATACATGGCGGGCGCAGCTTGCGCCCAGTGAAAAATAGGGGGGGGGGGATCAGAATACAACCAAACGTCACGTCGGTTGGGGGGGAAGGTCGGACATGGAGGGCATCGTTCAATCTAGGCATCACTAGGAGGAAGATCCCCCCCAGAAAATACTTCCCTTCCATATAAATTGGGACAAAATGGTAGGCCTAATACTAATAGTTTTTTTTAAACAAAATGTATACACTTTATACACTTTGAGTTTTTAGTTAGGTTACTCTCTGCATTTTTGAATTACATGAACTGCTATTACAGCTATAATATACCATAATACAAATTTCCTATTACATGATTATATATAGTTATGTTTTTACTATTTTAATAAATAATACAATCATATTAAAATTGAAAAAATAATATTAATACAAATACTATTTTGCACAACTAAATGGCTTCTCTCCAATGTTATCTTTCAAATTTCAGACAGTCAAATTTGGTCCTTGAACACTTAGTAAAGCAACATCATTATTACGTGGGCTTACAATGTATACGACCTCCATTGTATTTTATTGTCTTGCATTGTGCTCTAAAATTTATGTAGCGCCTCTCGAGCGCACACTGATCAAGGATGCAAAACATATGACTGCCCAATTTTGGCAGCAATTCCTCCATTGAAATAGTAGAGTAATTATGCTAAGAGGACAGCTTAAAATGGTGAAATTGCAATGCGGAAATCGCAAAAATTTCTTATGGGGAGGGGCACATACCCTCCCCATACCAGGTCCCTTCTCGGCGCTACACATGCTTCGGCGATCGTCTTCTGGATGCTCGTTTTGTCCTCCTCCAAACAGACCTTCATTCCCACACTAGGGGAGGGCATGCGCTATAGATTACATTATGTGTCATACATAGAGGAAGGCCGGCTCAGAAAAGGGGGGGAAAGAAGATGGATTGCGCCCGGCTGCTTAGGGGGGATAGAAGCCCCTGGTTTCTCCAATGATTGATCAGCAATCAGTTCTGACTGATTTGCTGATCGACGGATTTATTTGCTGATTGACGAACTGAATCGTTGACTAAGTGAAATACCGACTTTCTGACTGACTGTTTTACCCTCACTACTTGACTGGCTTTATAATTTACCGACTGACTGACTGATTGATTTACAGATTGACTGGCTGGATTACTGGATGGCTTAACGAGTTCACGCATAGCTATCAGCGGAATTTAGGCCTAATAATAATGACCGCTGAAATCGACAGTAATCTATTGCTTTATCGCTCTAAATAATTCGCCATGCATTGCGTGGTTTTAGCGCTGATTGCATAGGGACAAGTTAAATTGAAGTCAAACGAATTGTCACTAAATCAAAGTTGGATTGATTAAAATAATCTTACTTAAATAGAAGGGGGATGGATGATAGCATTATTGCGAAAATTGCAAGCTGGATTGATGAAAGATAATCGTTATTAAGTTTTAAATGGAAGTTGAATTGATTAGACGAATTCTTGCCTAAATGGAAGTCAGTTTGATGAAAAAGATCAGTGCCATTGAAGTAGAAGTTGGATTGATGAAAAAATAACTTTACTCAAATTATGTGGATCGATGAACAGATTCTTGCTGAAGTTGAATTTATATAAATGGTTGTTGCTAAAAATGAAGCTGGATTGATGAAACTAATTCTTGCATGACTGCAGGAAGCTGGATTGATGAAACTAATTCTTGCATGACTGGAAGCTGGATTGATGAAAATAATTTTTGTCATAGCATAAAAGGCGGATTGATGAAATTGCGCCAGTCGAATACTTTAGAACGCTAAAGCGATAGATAATCGAAATCGATTTGTATAAGTTGTTCTAGCGCTTGAAAGGCTTGATCGATTATATACTCTCTAAACCTCACCCTGATGAATATTCATGAACGACAGAACAACACTGTAGATAGATGCCGACGCACAACAAGTAAGCTCTGTTTAAATATGCAATAACTCATGAATAATTCATTAAAATAACTCATGAATAATTCATTACAATAACTCATGAATAATTCATTACAAGTCGACAGATGTTACGAGTAACTATGGAAACGATCTCCGCGTGTTCTGAAAGTATTATACGTCACAGGTCACACGTGAGCTCCGTTTCCGGTTCCACGATCACCACCGTTCCGCTCTAACGATCCGCAGTTCCGCACCAGTTGACTGTCTTTATCTAAGCGTCCCAGTTCCACTAAAGTAACCCACCCTTCCCGGTTGGCTCTTGTCCCCTTTCCGCTCCAATTGCCACGCTAACTATTGTTTGTTGCCCCAGTTGACTTCCGGCTGTCCCCCCCGTTCCATTTCAGTTATCCCCCCGTTCCAGTCCAATTGTCACCGTTCCGCTCTACTTGTCACCAAAACCTCTTTTGTCTCCGAACATCCTCTTGTCCACCGCATCCCATCCCGCTTGCTGCTGTGACTGCTCGTCGGTGTCTTTCTCCGCCATCGATGCAAACGTCTTCGTGTCCTGTCTCTCCTCCTCCGTCTCGTGTCGCTGAAGCAGCTGTTGCTTGCTGAAAACGTGATCATCCGCCGACAAGTGAGGGGAGCTCGGGGCGGAGTGGGAGTCCGGGTGCACAAGGGCGCGAACGAGGATGACGCCCGTGAAGTCCGCCGGGGTGGCTCGACTAGGGACCTGATTCGGCGGGGGCGGCGGGGCAGCAGGCAGACCGTTGGAATTGCTATTGTGATAAAGCCTTCTGTTTTCACTGATCTTACGCTGTTGGAGGGCACGTATGGCCTGTTCGAGCTCCTGCAACTTTTCCGGGGACACGGCCCTCTTGTCGCCGAAGCCTCGCTTCTCAGCTACTCGTCGCTTGTCACCCGACGACCCCCTCTTATCACCGAAGCCCCGCTTATCACCAAATCCCCTCTTATCGCCGAAGCCTCTCTTATCGCCAAAACCTCGCTTATCACCAAAACCCCTCTTATCGCCAAATCCCCTCTTATCACCAAAACCCCGCTTGTCACCAAACCCCCTCTTATCGCCAAAACCCCGCTTATCACCAAAGCCTCTCTTATCACCAAAGCCCCTCTTATCACCGAACCCCTTTTTCTCTAATTCGCCATCCTCTACGCAGTCCCGACAAGATCGGAGGTGCTGACGACGACGATTCTCCACGGCTGTCCCGTCAAGAACGTCCTCCACCTGATCGGCCACTCTGTCCTCCACGACCTTCCTGTCGTCTTTGTCCTCGACGATCATCCACCGTGTGACGGAGTTGTCCTCGTTCGCGGGTCTCCAGGCGACTCCGGCGTCGACGACTCGGGGAGTGATGGAAGCCACGAAGAGGCAGAGGAAGACGGCGAGGGACACCGTCGTCGAAGTCGTCCGAAGAGGAGAGACCCTCGAATCGTTCCGCTGTCGGACAGACATGTCGGGATCCGATAGGGGATCTTCGAGCTGGGTCGCTGGTCTGGTTCGGTGTCTCCGGTTGACTTTATAATCAGTTTTCGATCTGAAAAGAAAGGCATACAGGTGTCACGAAATAGACTACATGTCAATCAATCAATCAATCAATCAATCAATCAATCAATCAATCGTAATTTATATAGCGCCGCTTCAAGGTATCTACTCAGAGGCGCTCAAAAGAAAGCAGATGGAAGTTTCATATATATCGCCCACGTAAGCTATCAATCATATCAGCCCATGCAGATGAAGTGAGGTTGAAAAACCTCTTTCGCGTGTATTTATTTTTGGAGATTTACTTCCATCTGCTCTCTTTTGAACAATGATACCAACAGGTATGTTCATTCCTACTAGATAGTTATTTTGTTTTGATTTTGGAGCACTCAGACCATTTAGAACACTTAAGAACACTTAGAGTCACTAAATAACTACGAGCTGCATTTCTCTGAACACTGCTTAGGACACTTAAAACAGCCAGAGTCACTTTAGATTCTGATTACAACATACGTTTTTCAATTATACACATTTTTCAAAAATAGGGTTAGAATAGTCTATCCACCGGGTAGTCCATACCGGTATGTTTCATCCGTGGGATAGATTAATTCATCCCCCGGATAGCTTTAAGGGCGGAGATAGAAAAACCCATGACACAGGGAAAATGCCAACTTTATTTATTTATTTATTTATTTATTTATTTATCTATTTATTGCACCAGAAGGAAAATACGAATAGTAGCCTATAGGCTACAACGGAAACAACAATCACTTCGCAACATGTGTAGGAGTCCCGAAATAGCGAAAAGCGTATATTAAAAAAAGGTCATGAGAATTTTCGGCGACCAAGACGAAATAAATTTGTCCCCTGTCACAACCCAAGACCGAAAATTTAGGCGCCCCCTTCGAAAATTTCTGTATCCGCCTCTGACTCCCGAGTACACAATTAATATTTCAGTCAACGTTTAAATGTCGCACTGCAATGTTCTAGGCCAAGTACAAACCAAAGAAAATTTTATAACTGACACATAATTATTTACAGCTCACAAAGCACAATAATCACGAAAAACTCGTCTGATTTTGTGAGCCTATAATATATGATCCTATGACAAGTTGACAAAGTAGTTCTATAATATTATATAGGCTTATGTAGGCTATATTTACACGGGCCTCTTTTCTACTACTCTTACGGACACTTTGACTCAACTCAACGCTCCCGAATAAGCTGAGGCCTCACGTTTGCTTTCGAGTGGTACTTTAGAGTTTGGGAATTACAATTACGATTACGAGTGAGCAACGTGATGCCCCCAAAGGCCAGTTCTGTGTACGGTGACTCAAGGGCCGCCAGGAGACGGGGTGTAGCGGGCAAGTGCCTATATAGGGGCCCAGCGACTTTTATGGGCCCGGATAGGTAGGCCTATATAGGCTATAGTTGCTCGTACAATAGTTTATGAATTATGCTTATTTGAATATAAAATTGCAGAAATTAACTACAATCAGTTTAACTTTAGACCTCTGCAGTCTGGTTAACGCATAGAGTCCGTACGTACGTTCATCTGCATTAGGCTGTATTTTGATATTTTTTACTTTTTAAAAACTTTTGAAGAATCGTACGGTCGGATAAAAAGTTTGTTCGCCCATCCCTGCATGGTCTAAGAAAAGGATTTTTGTTTCGTCAGTTTCAACTGAAATTCTGAGAATTCTAATTTTTCATGACCTCATTGGTTCTTCGTCGGAACTTCATTGGCATTAGGAAGGTGGAGGGAGGTAAGGGTGGTAAATGAGGTAAGGACGAGGGTTGAGGGGAGTAAATCCAAAAGACCAACGAATGTCTGGATGTACAATTTATGTAATGTATGGATGTGTGTACATGTTAGGTATGTTTGTTTGCATATGTGAATGTATGCATGTTTGGATCAAGGTATAAATTATATGCATTTATGAATGCATTTATCTGTGCAAACGAACGCATGGAGGTATGTATTCATAATTTGTATGCAATTAAGTGAGTACTTTTTATATGTACCCGTGTGTGTGTGTATGCACGTATGCAAGCAAGTATGTGTGCAAACATGTATAGACCTACATTAAATTTTACGTATGAATTTATTCTATGCATGCGTGTGTGTATGCTTGTTACTGCGCATGCATTTATGTATGCATTGATTTTGTACATGCATGCACACGTGTTGTGTGAGGCGAGCATTTATGTGGGGCATTTTCAACCCTGATTAACTGACCATGTAGGCCAGTGGTTCCCAACCTTTTTTGACTTTAGGGCCACTTTTTCTAAGTTGGAGGACACGAAGGCCACTTTTTCTTAGATGAAGGACATTAGGGGGGGGGCCACAAAGCTAAAATTTAATTCACCAAAAGCATACCAAATTGTCATAGGCCTATTTGATTCAAAATAGAATGTTTGATGATATTTAAAGACGTCAAAATAAAGTAGTTTGTAATCAAACTAATTATGTGTGCTCTCCCCTGGGCCCTGTCCAAATTGTCAATTTGTTCGTATATTTCTGTTAATTCTTTGAGAGATTAGGACCATTGTTCTAGGCCTGGCGGGCATGGGCGGAGTTTGGTTTCCGTTCTTGGAGGGGCTAAAGCCTTCTTGGGGGGTTAAGCCCGGGAAAAGATAAAATTTACACGGTAAAAAATTAATTTGGGTCTTCTTGGAGGGGGCCTGACCCCCTAGCCCCTGATAAACTCCTCCCACGCTGGCGGGCCACTTTTGGCCCGCGGGCCACTGGTTGGGAACCGCTGATGTATAGGTTATCAGAACTGCATTTCCTACAGCTACAGAACTCGACTGTTCAGTGTTCACTGCCGGGCCATCGTTTCATCATCAAACTATATTAGCCAGCAGCAGCGCATCAGTCCAGCCCTTGCAAGCCACCGTATCACCTCTCAGCGGCAGAGGGAGGGTACGGGATCGGTTCCTGTTCGGCCGGGAGGGAGTCCTTTGGATCGGCTTACGTGCCATAAGTCACGTAGATGTGAAACTGCCAACGCGTAGCCATTTGGATCAAATTGGGATGGATGGGGGGGGGGAGTATGATGGAGGAGGGAGTGCAAGCTGCCCGGCCGACCCACCAGCCACCACCACCTGTTGTGAGTTGCGGAGCATAGAGGTTGGTACGAAGATTCGTGGCTATTGGTACTTGATGCCACCCGGTCATTGTGTGGTGTGCGTACTTTGAGCATCTGTCGTGTGTCGAATGAGAGAGAGAGTACGGAGTGGATGGCAGAGTGAGAAGACACAGACGGACCGAAACAGAGGAAGGGAAAGAGAGACAGACTAACTTAGAACAGTCGAAGGGCAGACGAATGAACGGATGAATAATTGATAAATGGCTGACTAAATGAGTGAATGAAATGATGAATGAATGAATGAATGGATGGATGGATGGATGAATGAACGAATGAACGAATGAATGAATGGATGGATGAATGGATGGATGAATGGATGGATAAATGAATGAATGAATAAATGAATGGATGAATGAATGATTGAATGAATGATTGAATGGATGGATGGATGAATGAATGAATGAATGAATGAATGAATGAATGAATGAAACCATAATTGGGGAACCAGATGGAGGAACAATTAAACGAGGATGAAAGACATGCAGACAAGATGAACCGAATGAATAAACGATGGCAAAGACAATAGAACAACAGACAGACAGACAGACAGACATAGACAGACAGACAGACAGAGAAAAAGAGACAGACAGACAGACAGACAGACAGACAGCGACAGACAGACAGCTGGAATGACAGACAGAGAGAGACTGTGAGATTTATCTGCTTTGACCAGGAACAATGAGAAGGATGGAGCTAAAGTACACCCGCAGCATCAGCAGTCAAGGGTTTTTATTTCAACACCCGACGCTTTCGCACTTCCACCAATGGGTCCAATATAATACCCAGAGGTCCTTGCATCAACATGTTTCAAGTGCTCTACTTCAGCTTACACCAGTGCACCATTAAGAAGATCCGCCATGCAGTCTACACAGGTTACAAGGCCACTATAATCAACGTCATCATCGTCGTCATCATCATCGTCGTCGTCATCATCATCATCCCTTCTCCTCCTCATTCGTTGCTGATGCAAGCCACTTGGCAGAGCTGTTCTAAAGGAATTTTTAGAACTGCACAACCCCTTCTTTCCGTTCCCATCCTCCATGGTAAATTACTCCCAATCGGAGGACAATGAACTGTTTTCAACTATTTTTAACTGCACAGAGCTGCCTATACATTATACAACTGCACAAATGCATTTAGAAATGCACATTTGGTGTGCAAGTGCACGCTAAAAAAAATGCCCTGCCACTTGGCGTCGAAGATGTGTACAAATAAATGAATTATCTCCATTGTCCTCAATCGTCTTCGTCTGCCTTTGTATCTTTTACGCACAGGTGGTGTAATGTAAGGCAACGTAAGGCATGTAACGTAAGGCAACGTGCTGTGGCGTAAGGTGTACGGCGATGGGAAATAAATTTAATTAAAACACGATATATATAGAAAGAGGCAAGTGCGAGATAAAAGTAAATAAAAAGTATATTTTAAGGTGAGGTAAAGGCATGGCATGGCATGATACGATCATAAACCAAGGTATGGTAAGGTAAGGAAAGGCAAGTTACATATGGTAAGGATAGGCAAGTTATGGTAAGGAAAGGCAAGTTATGGCAATGCAATGCAAGACAAGGCAAGGTATGGTATGGAATGGTATGATTTGATATACGGTTTCATATACGCCTATGGATATGGCATAGAATGGAAAGGCAATATAATGTAAATTAAGATATGGTATATAAGGTGGGGTATACAGGCATACATAAAGTATAGGTATAGGCATAGGTGCAATCACGTCCTAAAAGTTGGGGGAACCAAATGAATCACGTCCTAAAAATTGGGGGACCATAGTAATAAAGTTAGGGGACCACTCAAAAGTTGGGGGGACGCGTCCCGTGGGTCCCATAGGGTGGTTGCGCCTATGGGTATAGGCTAAAACAAACTACGATAAAGCAAAGCATGATAAGTAAAGTAACGTGTTGTGTTTGCATAAGGTGTAGGTCTAGGCTTAAGGAAGTTTAAATAAGATCAGAAAAGATCATTTGTCAACCCCCTAAAGCTGGTGGTCTCAAAACTAGGAGACGTACAGGACGTCAAACTTGTATTCCACGCCCGGATTCCATTGGATTCAATGTCGGGCTCGAAATAGCAGAAAAAAATCCATCGAATATTAATTGAAATTCTCAGAGTTCCAGCTTGTCAACCACCGAATATATTAAACAAGATCTGTCGAGTTTTTATGATTTGCAGCGCCACCTTTCGCTTGCTGAAGTATCGGTTTCTTTTTTAATTACATGCCTTCTATAAATAGGAACACAGTATTATCGTCTGCTATTAACTTTATGTTTTGCAGGTTGTCTGATTATAGGGCCTACGCAGTACGTAGGGTATAACGCGGGGACCCTGACGATAAATTGTCCTTGGAACTGCGATAAATTAACTAGTGGTCATAAAATTAGAGTGATAGTTTTTTGGTTTCTGATGATCCGATTCCTAAATAACATTTTAATAAATAACTCAACATAGTCCAATATGACTGGGGTCTTTGACCGTAAATAGAGTATAGCTAAACGACGTGGAAAAGAGAGAGCCGAAGAACTTGGTCTGTTTTTGGTTTTTAAATTCTCTTCACGTTTAAAATGATTTTTTTTCCGCTGAATTACCTCGATTTTGATCGTACAACAACAATTAAAACGCATTTCCGACGAGTTACAGTGGCCACCATTAAATTTTTAGCACACTCTCGTTATGAATCTGTTAATCTATGTTGCTGGTTTCAAGTGGTTTGGTGGTTAGGGCCGAATAGGTGATTTTTCGGCCGAATAAAGATAGTTCTACCAGCTATTTGGCCGAATACGAATAGTTCTACCAGCTATTTGGCCGAATACGAATAGTTCTACCAGCTATTCGGCCGAATACGAATAGTGTGCAAAATAGGTCTACCGACAGCATTCGAAAATTCAGATGTAAGCAAAAGTTTCAACCCATGCAGTAAATATTAGCTAAAAGCACACAGTTAACTATATGTCAGACTTTGTAGCCGCAGCATATTATAGCCTAATGTTAATGAGAGTGTTAGCTATAGCTACTTCAGTTCACTCGCCATAGGCTATAGCAGTCGCATATGTGCAGTAATAGATGTCACTTGACCACCATTGTATTCGGTCTAACCGCTGCTATTCGGCCGAATAACCAGGGCCCCGGATTAAGGCATATTCAAAATGTTCGGCCGAACAGAGGCCCCCACACTTCAGGGGCCTCCACACATGCGGGGGGAAATTTGGAGAAAAAATTGTATATCATGAGGAAATTTCGACCAAACGACTAAAAAGGTTATCAGATTTTTCGGCCAGAGATAAAAAAAAGTTCCAACAGGACCCCCACAGTTCTTTATCCTGTTCTACGAATGACGAATAACTGCATACTTGGTCCGCTAATCGGCCCCAGAACGAATGCGAAACGGATGTTCGGTAGATCTACAGCTTTAGTGGTTATAATAGCTCTATGCTGTCAAAAGTGTACGTCCCATGTCGCACAGTGCGTCGGGATATGCCGGTTAACATAGCCTACTAGCTGGTCGCAGATATATTATTGAAAAGATTTCAATCTCGGCCTGACATGATACATGCAAGTGTATCATAAAGGGCGTGGCACACAATTCATTCACACCAGTGGCAGCGAGCGATGGTAATGGACCCTACCCCGATGAATCCTTTCAAAAGTATGTAGGCTAGAGGTCAGAGATCGCTGTATGTAGAATAGCCTAACTGTAAGCTATAGGCCTACGTACACATTTGTCTGTCTTTCTTTTGTTGTCTCTGCAGTCTGTTATAAGACCAATGTCCGCATTCCGAAACGACAGTCTGCAATTTGAAATGAATGGAGTCGCGATTATTCAGAGGGTCACTGAGGTCAAAAGAGGATAAACAATGAGGAAAAACAACAGCAACAACAACAACAACAACAACGGCTACGGAAAACGCCTTATAAACATTTTAGGTTTCAGATAATATTTCGTAGCAAGAGTGGCCATTCCATTTTACGTCGGTGGAGCGAGTTCCAAAACAATGCAACGGGACGCACTGTCAAAGAAATACTGTAGCCTAAGATGTCGTTTAATAGGCCTAAACACAAGATAAAGAAGTGTGGGGCGCGGTGTTGTCAGGGGCTTCTATCCCCCCTAAGCAGCCGGGCGCAATCCATTTTCTTCCCCCCCTTTTCTGGACTGGCCTTCCTCTATGTATGCAATATAATGTAATCTAGCGCATGCCCTCCTCTAGTGTGGGAATGAAGGCCGAAGCATGTATAGCGTCGAGAAGGGACCTGGTATGGGGAGGGAATGTGCCTCTCCCCATAAGAAATTTTTGCGATTTCCGCATTGCAATTTCAGCATTTTAAGCTGTCCTCTTAGCAAAATTACCCTACTGTTTCAGTGGAGGAATTGCTGCCAAAATTGGGCAGCCATATGTTTTGCGCCTCTGATCAGTGTGCACTTGAGAGTCGTTACATAAATTTGTAGAGCACAATGCAATACAATAAATAGGCCTACCTATGTCCTACAATGTAAGCCCGTAGGCCTAACAATGATGTTGCTTTACTAAGTGTTCAAGGACCTAATTTGACTGTCTGAAATTTTAAAGATAACATTGGAGAGAAGCCATCTATAGTTGTGCAAAATAGTAGTTGTATTAACATTATTTTTGTCAATTACAATATGATCGTATTATTTATTAAATTAGTAAAAACATAATTATAATCACGTAATAGAAATTGTTTATGGTATATTATAGCTGTTATAATAGCAGTTTATATAATTCAAAAATGCAGATAGTAGCCTAACTAAAAACTCAAAGTGTATAAAGTGTATACATTTTGCTGAAAACTATTAGGCCTATAGCCTACCATTTTGTCCAAATTTATATGGAGGGGAAGTATATTTTCTGGAGGATCTTCCTTTACTATCTTCCTTTAGTGATGCCTAGATTGAACGCTGCCCTCCATGTCCGACCTTCCCCCCCAGCCGACGTAAATTTTGGCTGTCTTCTGATTCCCCCCCTATTTTTCACTGGGCGCAAGCTGCGCCCGCCATGTATAGGGATAGAAGCCCCTGGGTGTTGTAGTGGTAGGTTCGGCGCCTTGGAGTCGGAGGGTTTAAGGTTCGAATCCACCTCAAGCCGCCGCGTAGGGCCTTGAGCAAGTCCTTCACTCGCAATTGCTCGCGCGCTTCAACGTGAAACTCCGGTGCAGTGTCCGCGCTGTAGTCGGGAGCGCCTCTGAGTAGCAAGCTTGAAGGGGCGCTAAAGCAAATGCAAAAAATCAATAAGTAGATAAGTAAATAAAATAGACACCCTTAAAACAATGCAAACAATGTTATAATAATCTCCGTTGAATGCCACAGTTTTGTTTCGTAGAGTTTGCGCAATGCATAAGCTTAGTGTGTCATTTGGATCCTGTAGCGAGTGTAGGCCTAAACGTGGTCCACAGACTCTAAACATCTAGTGTTTAATCTAGTCCCCCTGCTTTGGGGAGGCGAAGGAATTCAGGCATTTTTGAGGGGGACGGGAGTTTGGGGGCGGATGATAACCGCTTAACCCAGCCGACGACAACCTTTGACACAACATTTTTCCGGCGACCTTTTTTTGGTCTTTCCCCACAAATTTTCTTTTTACAAAAACATACACCAATTCCGGTATTTTAAAATCCTTAGATCTTTTTTCAGTACATCAATACATGCGCTATCAAATTATTCTAACGCGGAAATTTGTTACATGCCTAAAAATGTTCTGAGGCGGAAATCTTTTATGTAGCCTTTTCTGGGGAGGATTATAGCACTGAGGTTAAACATGTGAACGACAGCTCAAGATTTCTTCTGTGGGGAATTGTCGCCAGACACTTGTATTGTATTGTATTGTATTGTATTGTATTGTATTCAGGGCTGTTTTTAAGGAATTTTTAGAACTGCACAACTCCTTCTTTCCTTTTCCATCATCCATGGTAAATTACTTCCAATCGGAGGACAATAACCATTTTTTAAACTAGTTTTAACTGTGCAGAAGGGCTTTTACAGTTGCACAATTCTATTTAGAGCTGCACATTTTGTGTACAACTGCACGTTAAAAAAAGTCCTGATTGTATTTATAAATTTATAAAGCGCCTCTCACAGTGCACACCAATCAGAGGCGCTAGAGGCGCTAGACACGTCGTCTAGATCAGCGGCGTAGCCAGTAATTTTTGGTGGAGGGGTTTATGGCCGGAAACCCTGTTTCTTGCTATTTTTTCTTACTTAAATGGAAAAATAACCTTAAAAAAACCTTTTCCCTCGGAGCCAATGTGGGGGGTTTAACCCCCGAAATCCCCCTTGCCTACGCCACTGGTCTAGATTAAATACTGCTAGTGCTAGACATCCATCCACGTCGTCAGATCTGTAAACTGTGGATGGCGTGACGGGCATCCGGTGTTTTTTTACGAGCATGCTGAGAGAGAGAAACCTAAAATTCGTTGTATATAGTCTTTTTAATTGACATTATAAGAAATTTTTTGATAATACAATTTTTGGTTTTTACTTTTTATTCGCTTTAAAAACCGTTTCTCATTCGCAGCTATTCGATGTCATGTGATTAAAAAGTAAAAACACATGGTGACAATGATGATTAAGAGTTTATTTATTTATTTTTCGCATTTGCTATAGCGCCTTTTCGAGCTCACCTCTCAGAGACGCTCCTGACCACAGCGCGGACACTGCATCGGAGTTTCACGCTGAAGCGCATGCACGAGCAATATTGCAAGTGAAGGACTAGCTCAAGGTCCCTACGGGGCGGCTTGAGGTGGATTCAAACCTGGAACCCTCCGGCTGCTAGGCACCGAACCCACTACTACACCGAGGCGCTCCCGTCAGCGGACACTGAATCGGAGTCTCAAACCGAAGAGCACGAACAATAATATTACGAATGAGGAACTTCTTCGTTCGATGACCACATGCACTATTGCGTTATAGCATTGAAAGCGAAGTAGGGGCCTACGTGTAGTACGATTGCTCGTACGTGTGCATTAAGGTCAAAGGACTGCGAATATCAATTTCCATTTGTACACGAAATCTTCGTGCTTCAAGCTTTCTGCCTTTTGCCGCTTTGCGACTATAAGTATATCTTACAGCCATCTTGGGAAGCTTCAACTCCGCCACTGGTTAAAGTTTTCTGCCAGTGACAGTCCCACGCCTGGATAAAGAGGAGGGCGTCACTAATCATCTTCGATACGGTAGTGTCGTTAAACAGTAACAAGCAAGGTTGGAAGCTTCCTTTTCATTCACTATTTCTGTTCACTCACTAAGACGTGGTCTCATACAAATTTCCATCAAGATTAAGCTTACAGGAAAACTCTAAAAATCCGTTTAACTATAGTGTGCCAAAGTCGACCCATACGGAACTTGTTTCGTCTTGGAACTGATTTTACACCGCACCGGTCAAAGACAACGCGACCCAGATGCGCGGCGCATACACAACCAGTGACCGAGTCAAACGTCCCGGATGAACTACTTCTTTGTGCGTCCCATCTTTCACGTAATCCATTCAATGTTTGGCTAAACCGTTAAAGCAATTATCTTTCTTGTCGGCGCAGTAAATACTGGTATTTGCCAAATTATTTCCTCTGATCATTAGTTCTCCGTTAATTGCTAACGGCTGCCCGACTCGTAAAACTGTTTCTTGTATGACGCGCGCAAACCAATTCGTCTGCCATCGCTTCTTGATTTACTTTGCTCATCCTTGGCCTTGGATTTGCCCCCAACTAAGCTTAGTGCTGCCCGGGCACAGGGCTTACCCAGATCCTTCCTCATTATAGTCTAAGTCTTTCGCTTAAGATTTAGGCCCTAGGAAATGGTATACGCGCAGTTTTGACAGGTGATATGGCGCTTAGCAGTCCGTGGAGTGGCTTAGACGATGTGAACTTCATAAGAGTGGTACTGGAACAGTAAACGTTTCACCATGCGAAATGTCCTACTATACCGGCTATTCAATGTTGTAGGCCTATGTCCATTATCAGGCACCTCGAACTCACAAACGTGATGTTTCATGATATTTCCGTGACACAAGATGCCATTGGTCTACTCACTTTTGCCTGTTTAAAGACGTATTCAGTCACACGAAGAAAGGGAAGAAAGTATGATTATGCCACCGTGTTATATTTTTAAAGAAGAATTTGATATTAGAAAATCAGTTTTTTAATAATTATGAATTTGTGACAAAATGCAGTCGATATCAATACACAAGCAGTGGGGTAACTCTCAGTTTCAGTAAGCTTACTCCTGCAGATTATAATTATCTCATGGTAGTCAGATTCGTACTTTACCTCGCTCACATCAACACTAAAACTGTTCAGGGCTCTTGTATATGATCTTACAGAACAAGGCCGTAGCTAGGATTTTATTGGGGGGCGGGGGGGGTACTCGATCGTGAGCAAGTCGACAACCAGCCGAATCAACTGACTAATGGTCTTGGAGGATGATTTAATCTATTGTAAAATGTCTTATAGAAATAAGAGCTTTAAAATAAATTAAATCCACTTAGTGTTTATATTGGATTGCGTCAAGAGCAGATACAGAAATTTTCGAAGGGTAGGGCCAAAATGTTTGGTCTTGGGTTGTCACAGGGGAAATAAATTCGTCTTAGTTGGCGAAAAATCTGATGACCTTGTTTTTAGTCATTCGTCCAATTTTCGAGAAAAAGACACCGTTTTAGCTACATAGTTCTGCAAGGTTTTCCAACTACGTGTTTGTAGTTTTTTGTCTGTTTTTGACCCAGTGATGCAACTTTAAAGGATTGGATCCACCACGAACATTCTTTTTATAGTTTATCCGGTTCCTCAGCTGCTCTGCTCCTTCTATCTCTGTGTGTAGGTCTGTCTGTCTGTCTCCGTCTCTCTCTCTCCATGTCTCTGTCTGTCTGCCTGCCTGTCTGGCTTTTTCCTCACGTACACTCGCTGTCTCTGTCTCTGTTTCCGTTTCTGTCTCTGTCTTTGGCTATCTCTGTCTCATATTCTGATCTATCCGTCAATTTGCTTAACACAGATGTGAGTGCAATTGGGCGGAGACAACTGAAGCCATCATTGACTCTCTGTTCGACTTTTCCCTATTTTCTTCTCTACTTGACAATCACAGCCATTTTTGTATTGTATTGATTGTATCGTATTTAACCATTTTTAAGTACAAAGAGCAATAGAAAGACAATATAAAGAACAAGGTAAAGAATAAAGTCAAAGAATCGTTGTGAAGATCACCCTTAAAGAACAGCATCGAGAAGAATTTGAAGAACATCGCAAAGAACATAAAACCGCAAAAACATTTTTGAGCCAACGGCCAAAGAACGATATCCAGATAGGAACAGGCAAATGAATTAAGAACTGCAGTCGGAACAAGCCAAAGAACGATTTAAGAACAGCTGGATAGACCGTTTAAGACCACAAGACCGACCTTCACAGACTTTAACAAGACCAGGTCACTGCTTAACGACGCAGTTTCAAAACTAACCCAATTTCCGGACGCCTGACAAGATCACAAACTCTCTCAACCTCGTCCAAATCGGACCAAAAATCGGACCATCTCCGAAATAATTCAACAGCAAGAAACTCATGGTCATCATAACCTATGCTATACTCTCAGATAAAAAAAAAAAACGTACCGTCAATACTTACAGGACTTCGGCAAAGAAGTTTGTTGACGCTTTCAAACACTCAGAACAGTCTCCTTCGGTCTAATGTTTTCGCTGTTATGTTAGATAGGCTGACAACAGTCTTTGGCCGGGGCTAACGCATAGCGTATACCGCCCGGAGATGAAGGAAGTATTCGCGCTAGTAAAGTCTGTCGCTACGTTCTTTTTCGCCCTTCGTTCTCAGCGTGAAAGTTCTCTCCGACGAATGCCAGCGGATGGGCGGCTGCTGTGGAGCAACGTACCGTCGGGTACCTGTTTTTATACGGCCATGGGATAGGATGCAAGTTCTCGGCCGGTGGCGCTGAGGCTGTGGCCCGTGTTCGAAGTGGGCGGTGATGGATAAAATAATGAGGCGGCTGTGAGAATGGTCGCGTCAAGTCAATGTGATTCGAGTTCTGCAACGAGGCTATAATAGGCCTAGTGGCTCCATCTGTAAATGTATACACGATTGATTGAGTGGATGAATGGATGAATGGATGAATGGATGAATGGATGAATGGATGAATGGATGAATGGATGAATGAATGAATGAATGGATGAATGGATGAATGAATGAATTAATTAATAAATGGATAAATGGATGGATGAATGATTGAATGAATGAATGATTGAATGAATGAATGATTGAATGAATGAATGAATGAATGGATGGATGGATGAATTAATGAATGAATGAATAAAAAAATAAATGGATGAATGAATGGATGAATAAATGAACATATAAACAAATAAATGAATGAATGAATGAATGGATGGACGGATGAATGAATGAAAGAATGAATGACTGAATGAGTGAATAAATGAATGATTTATGGATTTAATGCTATAGTATTTTTGCTTGACCGATCGACTGACTGACTGACTGACTGACTGACTGGCTGACTGGCTGACTGACTGACTGACTGACTGACTGACTGACTGACTGACTGACTGACTGACTGACTGACTGACTGACTGACTGACTGACTGACTGACTGACGTTTAATCAATTGAGGAATCAGATTTGGTAACCAAAGAAAACCGACGTATACGCTCCAGAAACAAGGCTCGAAAACCCTGGAACGGTAAGTAGATCAACAAGGACATTTTCTGGGTCACGTCCAACTTTCCCACAGCTGTCGAAACGGAGCTGAGGCCCCTGGATGATTTCACGGAACTGAGAGGAAACTTATGGGGAACGACAAGGGAGCTACTTACCTAACAAGTGCTCCTGTCAATCACCATTCATGGGCTAATGATTGGCATGCTGTGCAATTACTTATATTTATATAATTATAGGCTTAATTACTGTTCTTACAAGAACACAGACAGATAGAGGCAGAAATATAGACAGGCAGACCATTATGTTGATATGTTCAGGTACAACTGTTCCGCATTAACCAGATTTTTTAAAAGAAGGTCGAAAGGAAGGAAGGAAGGAAGGAAGGAAGGAAGGAAGGAAGGAAGGAAGGAAGGAAGGAAGGAAGGAAGGAAGGAAGGAAGGAAGGAAGGAAGGAAGGAAGGAAGGAAGGAAGGAAGGAAGGAAGGAAGGAAGGAAGGAAGGAAGGAAGGAAGGAAGGAAGGAAGGAAGGAAGGAAGGAAGGAAGGAAGGAAGGAAGGAAGGAAGGAAGGAAGGAAGGAAGGAAGGGAAAAGGGAGGCAGGGACAGAAGGAAGAAGAAGCGAAGACAGGAATAAGAAAATGATGGAAATGATAAAGGATAAGAACGCAGAAAAGAAGAAACGAATAAAAAAGAAGGAAAGAAGGACAACCAAGAAATGAGGGAAAAGGAAAGACTCATGGTGGATCACCGTGGATGAGAGAAATTATTTTGTCAGCGATGAAATGAGGAGATTGTAGCAATCCAGCTCCGAAGGAAAGATGGCGGTATACTATGGGATAAGCGAAGGAGGAAGGGATGATAACAGATGGAGGTGTTTCCGGGTGGCCGGAGGGATTGGTGGGACGAAAACCTCCAGGTCCCAGGGCCTGCTCCACTGTGCTCCAGTTTCAACCCAACATCTGGTCCCGGTTTCAACGCTTAAATGGATTCTTGGTGAACAAATACGGAGTATAATATTTGCAGCCTGTTTACTTGCACACCAGTCAGTCCCTCTGTAAATCTTCAGACAATAACAATAAAAATTTAATAAGACATTTAATAGCAATATTAACATCAGCAATAACAATAACAGCACCAATAAGAACGCCAATGATCAACCGCAGGATCAATGGCAATGACAACAGCAAATACAACAACAACAACAACAACAACAACAACAACAACAACAACAACAACAACAACAACAACAACAACAACAACAACAACAACAACAATAACAGCAACAAAACAATTTTTCATTCATTCATTCATTCATTTCGAATACTTATATAGCGCCTCAGCGACCTTTTCAAGAAACCTACTCAGAGGCGCTTCCAGCCCAGCCACGGCTAAAAGATAGGTCTTGAGCAACTGGTAGAAAGCGGACAGATTATTCCGGGTATAGTAAGCGTAGTGTAAGCGGGAGCCAATTCCATGTGGACGGGCCAACAACCGAGAAGGCTCGACGCTGTCTGATAGAAGAGCGGGTTCGAGGGACCAGCAGCTCCCGAAGAGCGTAACGCTCAACGGGAGTCTTTGGCGCAGGGCTTTTTTTTAACGCAGTTGTACACAAAATGTGCAGTTCTAAATGGATTTGTGCAGCTGTAGAAGCACTTCTGTCACAAGTTATGTGCAGTTGAAACTAGGAAAAAGGTTATTGTCATCCGATTGGAAGTAATTTACAATGGAGGATGGGAAGAAAAGAAGCGGTTGTGCAGTTCTGAAATTTCCTTTAAAATAGCCCTGCTTTGGCGGAGACTGGACTACAGAGGTCAGACAAGTAGGAGGAGCACTAACACTAACAGTGAGGCACCGCCAAACAAGTGCTGCTATTCTGTACAAGATGCGTTGCAAGACTGGGAGCCAGAAATTAATAGCAACGACTCTAAAACAGCAACAACAACAACAACAACAACAATAACGCAGTCATAACAATGACAATAGCAACGACAACGACAGCATCAACAATGGCAATTACAACAATACAATTATCGATGTTGCAAATTATGCGAATGTATGCGTCCAACACTTGATGACAATTGCAGGATTGTTGGGCCAATCACAGGGGTGGCCGTAGATTTCTCGACATCGGTTTATAGCCTATATCGGCGCCCATAATAGCGTTAGCTATCCTGCCATTGTAACGGCCACGTGATGTATTCCAACAGCTACATGTACATACCATGCCACTATATGGTTGTCTCCAGTCACGACGTAGTAGCTTTTGCTTTGTTCAGTGTGGGGGGTATGGTCACCAATGGAACAGGGATTCTGGAATATCTTCGCGCGACCATAAGCATGTCAAAAGATGCCATGAATCAACGAGAAGACGCTATATAAATGCGAGATACGTTTGCGTTCTATAAATACCCTTTCATGGCCTTATAATGCATCCCATCAGATATAACGTGCATCAGCGCGCCGTTCCGTTTGCGCCCCCCACCCAACCAAAAACTGAATCCTCTATTTTTAGATCCAAGCAGTAACTCGTCCGCCAGTCGTCAGATGGCCGCGTGTTTCAATTACGCGCGACTTAGCCGTCGTCAACGTGTCATAAGCAACGTTATCGTCGGAATCAGACTGGACTTAACAGCTGGACATCTCCTGGCGCCAACGTGGAATACCAAACAGGTGTCTGTTCAGCCGACAGCTTACGCGGGAGTTTGAATGACCGGTGACGATCGTAAATTACGTAAGGCGCGGTGGTCCGAAACGGGGGCGCAGGATTCGTCCGCGGATAGCAGGCATTATACGGGGTGGGGAGGGGTCCACCGCCCACTGATGGGCCTCAGCCGAAGTATCCATCAAACGTCATGCGGACGGATAATTGGGACGGCGGTAATCCTGTAACGGTATAATTATATAGCTCGTTCACTTCGAGGGAAACTCTCTGGTGAAGATCGAGGAGTATAGCCTATACTATACGGCGACGAGACGTAAAGTTTCAGAGACATGCATTGGCATTGGTAATTGCAAATTTATATAGCGCCATTTGAATAGAAAAGTGAAAGACTCATCACAGATGTAGTATACATCTATGTGGGACGCGGTGGTGTAGTGGGTATGTTCGTTGCCATGCAGCCGGAGGGTTGCAGGTTCAAATCCACCTCGTCGCCGCGTAGGGACCTTGGGCAAGTCCTTCACTAACAATTGCTCAGCGCTTCGGAGTGTGACTCCGATACAGTGTCCGCGCTGTAGTCGGGAGCGCCTCTGAGTAGAGAGGTTGAATGGGCGCTATAGCAAGTACGCATACAAACAGAAACAAACAATATATCAAATATAATGTATAACTCGTATTTTTTTACCAGTTCACTTTTGCAACTCGTACATTTTTGCGGACCATTTTTATGCGAGCGTAAGAATAAGCTCTATTCTTAGCAAAGCCATCTGTAAAACACTTATTTTACCGTTGGCTACTGTTTATTTTTTTTAACAATAAATATTTGATATAGCTAATTATTTTAAACTGTTATACTTAACTGTTTAGATTTGCCACCCACCGTTTTTTGACGATTAAAAAGCGAAACGCAACAAAAAGTAACAAAAACACGATTTTATTAAGTCTCATCTCAAATAACTGTTGTCAAAATAATTTAATGAACTTGGTAGTGTTTCACAACTTGTGTTCAATGTGCCCACCACCAGTGCCAAAACTTCTTTTGAGTCTCTTTGCAAAGTTCTTGATGGACCTGTTGATTAATCTGACAGATTCCTTATTTACCAATTTGATTGTCATCTTGCAAAGTGACTTCTCAGTGACGCGCAGCTACGCTGGTACCCTGTTTCTTGTTTAAATATTTATAATAATGATCATCTGGCAAAATCAAGGCTGTTTGATAACAAATATTTGAGATGAGACTTAATTTTTAAAAAATCATTTTTGTTGCGTTACCCTACTGAATCGTCAAAAAACGGTGGTGGCCTCACTGAATGTGGTATAACGTTTGTTCTGTTTGAAATATTTTGATGAAATCTGGCCATCATGTGTAGATATGAATTGTCTTTAAACCTGTAAAATAACATTTCGATATTCTTACTTATGACCAAGATATTGGCCAGAATAATTAAATTGTTTTTTGCAACTTTTTGTTGCGTCGCGTTTTTGAATCGTCAAAAAACGGTGTGTGGCCTCACTACAAGTGACATAATTATGATTTGTTCTGTTTGAAATATTTTGATGAAATCCGGCCATCATGTCTAGATATGAATTGTCTTTAAGCCTTAAAATTTCATTTCGAAATTCTTACTTCTGGCCAAGATATGGGCAAAAAACCGTAGAAGGGTTACTTTTTATGGTCCACCCTGTATATAGACGCTGCAATCAGGGCTTTCAAATAATGTTCTTAAGTTAATTCTTTACCCATCGAACGTGTGTTATAATAAATTATATCCAACTTCAACAGATGCGCAGATCGATAGGCTAAGTGCGGTCAAGGCTTTTTTATTTGTGCGGTTATAGTCGTCGACATTATGAACACGCGCTGTCTTAGTGTGAGCGGTTTTGTGCGCGCGGACGTGTGCTTACGGTTTGATCGTGCGGTTTTGACCGAATATCATTTGTAATAGGCATACCTCTGTTAGGGTTTTTAGTTTTCCCATTGTCGATGAATTGAATCTCCAATTGCTCATTGGCTGCCTTTCTGTTTTGGTCCGCTGAACAATATAAAAGTGTATATATTGTGGCGGAAAGCAAACCCTCTGAAACACCCCGACTGCAGAAACAGTTGCCCTCTCGGTCCGTAGGATGGCCGATTACCGATCGGGCGGGTGCCAGTCCAAATATGCCCGCGTGTCGTCTCAGGAGGGAGACGCGAGTCCGCCTTCGTTGTATTTCGAAGGAAGTGCAGCCCCTTCCGACCGATACGCCTCACCCAAGAAACACACGACGATGAAGAGAAGAACACAGTTTATTCACGGCAGTACGACACTCATCAACTGTACATCACGACTCGCTCTACGACTGACTATATCTCTGACTACTCGAAGACTATTCGATGACTGCAACTACGACTGACTGCGGCTTGATGACTCGAAGACTGCGGCTCGACGACTGCCCCTCAGAGCAACAGGCTCCCTTATATATACTACAGGTCGTACACGCCGGCGACCGACTTCAAAGAGATGGCGGTGGAACATAAAGGGTTCGCGACCGCGGGGGAGAGAGGCACATAAAGCGATGCCGCCAATACACTCAATACAGTCGGCGGTGGAACATAAACGATTCGCGCTGCGGGGGGAAGGGGCACATAAAGCATACCGCGGTCGCGGCCGATAATACTAGGCCAAGCGGCGACCGACTTCAAAGAGACGCCGCCAATACACTCAATACAGTCGGCGGTGGAACATAAAGGATTCGCGCTGCGGGGGGAAGGGGCACATAAAGCATACCGCGGTCGCGGCCGATAATACTAGGCCAGCGGCGACCGACTTCAAAGAGATGGCGGTGGAACATAAAGGATTCGCGACCGCGGGGGAGAGAGGCACATAAAGCGATGCCGCCAATACACTCAATACAGTCGGCGGTGGAACATAAACGATTCGCGCTGCGGGGGGAAGGGGCACATAAAGCATACCGCGGTCGCGGCCGATAATACTAGGCCAGCGGCGACCGACTTCAAAGAGACGCCGCCAATACACTCGATACAGTCGGCGGTGGAACATAAACGATCGGCAAACCCAGGTTCGCAACATCCCCCACCCACTACGATTAATAAAATGTCCTCATTTTAGTCACCACGATGAAAACATTGGCCAACGGGCCCACCAAGAGTCTATAGCTAAGAAAGTCTCTAACAGCAATACCCTAACTCTGGCACGGTCATCATACAATTAATCTAAATATGCCCTGAGGCTACAGAAACCCGTCCTTCAAGGGACAACTGAAAAGCAATTCCTCCACGGGGACTTTTACTCGTACGACTTTTAGTCAATAGCTAATAATATTAATTAGCCAGTAGGCAACAACGATCTTAACTATGCCCGTAGGCAACAGAACAAGCGTGAACTCAAACGGGCGGAGGCGACGTTCCGCCCGTAACACATTAACATGTGCCCAATGGGCAACCAAGCTACAGAAATTTGTTCCACAAGGAACAACACATAACAAGGATATTTACGTCCAACGGACCCAAACCAAGTTCCTGCACACTGTCAAAAATCGGGACTCAACCTCAACGGCACAATCAGCAAATCAAACTACAAGGACGAGTGACGTGGGCGGTCCTGCATCGACCGACGTCTCGAATTCCTCCTTCTCTCCGTCGCGCCAGCTGCGGCAGCTGTTGACGTCATGTACGTCGCGCGCGGCGGATCAGGCATACAAGCGACATCGTCGCACATCTCCTTCGGTGGGCAGAAATAGCACAGCGCAAAGCCCCGCCCCAAACTCTCTGACGGCTGCTTTAGGCACTTTCCCACGAGCAATGGACCACCCGCGAATATTCTTACCCGCTCCCACGGATATACGTTGGGCGCTAGCAACAAGGGACAGGGCGTGGGGGGTCGACCACAGATAGTAACCCACTTACGAAATCTCGTCACCCTCCCCAGCCAATTGTTAGTCCGATCCGTCCGTCGTGGCACGTGTCGTTCAATATGGCGCGCGCTCTCACGGTCACCTCGTCCTCGCTTAAACCGTAACCTCTGCTGCCGATAGAATTTACGAGCGTTATTGTCCCTTCGCACCCGAACTCCGCCAAAGGCATGCTTACTAATTTCAGATTCAATCCGCCCGTCCTTTAACGTCTGATCAAGTTCACTGTCGATAGCTGTCCTATGCGGCAAGGGATGGCGTCTTAAGGGCTGCCTAACGGGGCGCGTCTCGTCTGTCTCGATTCTATGCATAGCGGCAGTCGTTCTCCCTAAATCTCGGTCGGTCACTGAGAATACGTCCCGATATTCAAGAAGCAACTTGTCCAACCGCTCCCGAATCTCGGAGGGAACTTCCTCCGGCAGATCTGCCATTAACATATCTCGGGGCGAAATCTCACTAACAGGTGCGGTCCCTTGTCCCCTACCTGTACCCAATTCCACCTCCACTGGATGCAATCCTCCTAGGAATCGATCCTTCGTTAGCGTAACGGTCTCGTCGCTCAGGTTAACTACTCTAACACTAGCATCTGCGCGGTCTCCAATGACGACGCGAGCGAGATGCACCCCTGGCTGTATCTCTTGGGCTTCTGTCATCCATGCAGGCGCTATAGTAGTCAGATCCCCGTACAACGTCTTCACAGAGACTTCGCTCTGGCATTTAGGAGGCACTACAACCTCTTCAGCAATTATCACTCTACGGCACCACATAGATCCGTTCCCTTTTACGAGGGGTACCCGTCTACGTCCTAAAAACAATGCCCCGTTACCAAAACCAATTCTACACCGGTGTTCCCTCAGCCAATCCATACCTAGCATGGGCTCGGTAATCTGGTCAGATACCAAAAATACGGTGGAAATCTCAAATCCGTCCCTTATCTTAATGGGCAAGCGGACCTCCCCAAGGACATTAATGCTAGTGCCATTTGCAGCCATCAGAAAACGAGAGCAAGATTGCAGTGCTAACCCTTCGACGACTGTAGACGGGATCAAGCTGACCTCGGATCCGGTGTCGATTAAACACATCTGTTGTCGTCCGTTGATGCTCCCTCGAATGTAAACGGCGTTGCTGCTGGCTCGGTCCGGCAATCTTGGGCGAGTCGTATGGTTCATCAGAGGCGGCGGCGCCTCCGTTTCTGTGGTCTCGACGTCGTTCCGGCGGTCGAAGGGGCGACGAGGCTGGCGGCAATTCCGGCTAATGTGACCTGCGCGGTTGCAGTTGTAACAGGTCACACTCCGTCTCGACCGGTCCTGGTCGTTGGCGCTGCTGTTTCCGGGGCGGCCGTTGCGCCCCAGATCGTCGTCGGTTGAAGCACGGTTTCGCAGCTCCTGGAATTGGCGATCGATCCTTCGTTCCATATCCGTCTGCCATCGTCTCTGCTCGTCGCGCTGCGTCTCTAGGAATCGGTCGAGTGTAGACTGGATCTGAGTACTCGCATCGGTCTCTTGAGTACTCCGCACGCGGTTGGAAGGCCTCCGTCTATCGTCAGAATCGTTCGTCCGTTGGTAGGCGTCCAGACGAAGCGCCGTCCTGTAGGCCTCGTCCAGGTTCTTTGGCTCCCGCTCACGTACTTTGAGTGACAGGTCTCTGTCGCTCAACGCCTCAAGGAAAGCATCCTTGGCGATGATCTCCGTGGTCTCGTTCGAAGGTACTGGATACGCCAACACGACAAGGCGACGAATGTCGTGCAGCAAGTCGCTCAGAGTCTCCTGGGAACGCTGGCGTCTGTAATAAAGCTGAGCGCGAAAGCTTTCCGCCTGGCCCTCCGTTCCATACCTCTGTCGAAGGCGTTCGACAAGCTCCTCGTAGCCAACGTTCGGACGGGCACCGAAGTCCCACAAAAGCTGCGTGGCAGCTTTCTCCAGGCTGCATCGAAGATAGTCGACTCGGTCGGCGGCAGTCCATTGGTTGTGACGGGCGCAGACTTCAAACTGCACCAGGAACGACTCCAGCGATCCCGTGCCGTCAAACTTTCCCGGCTTCATAGGAGGCGGTCGAGTCCACGGCCGTCCTCCGGTAGTCTCCGGCATTCTCAGGGAAGTCTCCCGATCGTCAGACGTCTCTCGGTAGCTCACCCTCGTCGGCCTCCGCAGCTCCTCGATGAGTCGGCCTCGGTCCGTTCGCTGGTCTGCCATTGCACTCTCATCGGCCAATGGCGAGGAAACGTTCGCCCGTAGATCGGCGAATCCTCCAGCGGCGTAGGCGATTGTGACTTCCTCGTCTTCTTCCATCGTCGGTCGATCTGCGAATGTCGATCAGAAGGCGACCACACACCCCACTTGCTGGGTACCAGTGTGGCGGAAAGCAAAAGGCGTGCTGCAGCACCGTCTCAGGAGGCGGGTGCCAGCCCAAATATGCCCGCGTGTCGTCTCAGGAGGGAGACGCGAGTCCGCCTTCGTTGTATTTCGAAGGAAGTGCAGCCCCTTCCGACCGATACGCCTCACCCAAGAAACACACGACGATGAAGAGAAGAACACAGTTTATTCACGGCAGTACGACACTCATCAACTGTACATCACGACTCGCTCTACGACTGACTATATCTCTGACTACTCGAAGACTATTCGATGACTGCAACTACGACTGACTGCGGCTTGATGACTCGAAGACTGCGGCTCGACGACTGCCCCTCAGAGCAACAGGCTCCCTTATATATACTACAGGTCGTACACGCCGGCGACCGACTTCAAAGAGATGGCGGTGGAACATAAAGGGTTCGCGACCGCGGGGGAGAGAGGCACATAAAGCGATGCCGCCAATACACTCAATACAGTCGGCGGTGGAACATAAACGATTCGCGCTGCGGGGGGAAGGGGCACATAAAGCATACCGCGGTCGCGGCCGATAATACTAGGCCAAGCGGCGACCGACTTCAAAGAGACGCCGCCAATACACTCAATACAGTCGGCGGTGGAACATAAAGGATTCGCGCTGCGGGGGGAAGGGGCACATAAAGCATACCGCGGTCGCGGCCGATAATACTAGGCCAGCGGCGACCGACTTCAAAGAGATGGCGGTGGAACATAAAGGATTCGCGACCGCGGGGGAGAGAGGCACATAAAGCGATGCCGCCAATACACTCAATACAGTCGGCGGTGGAACATAAACGATTCGCGCTGCGGGGGGAAGGGGCACATAAAGCATACCGCGGTCGCGGCCGATAATACTAGGCCAGCGGCGACCGACTTCAAAGAGACGCCGCCAATACACTCGATACAGTCGGCGGTGGAACATAAACGATCGGCAAACCCAGGTTCGCAACAATATCATACTATCATTCATTCATTGCTGAACGCACGACGTCATTGAAAAATCGCTTAGTAACGCCTACTCAGGTTTAGCACTCGCGGTTGTATGAAATAGTAACCCAATTCATTCCATGCACGCATACGGTATACGGTTGATGTTGATACTGAATCTGAAAAAACTTAAAAGGGTAATCAGATTTCTGACCGATACTAACCGAAAGATTAAAAAGGTCGTCTTCCTTCCTTCCTTCCTTCCTTCCTTCCTTCCTTCCTTCCTTCCTTCCTTCCTTCCTTCCTTCCTTCCTTCCTTCCTTCCTTCCTTCCTTCCTTCCTTCCTTCCTCCCGTCCTTCCTTCCTTCCTTCCTTTCTTCCTTCCTTCCTTCCTTCCTTCCGTTCTTCCTTCCGTCCTTCCTTCCTTCATTCCTTCCTTCCTTCCTTCCTTCCTTCCTTCATTCCTTCCTTCCTTCCTTCCATCCTTCCTCCCGTCCTTCCTTCCTTCCTTCCTTCCTCCCGTCCTTCCTTCCTTCCTTCCTTCCTTCCTTTCTTCCTTCCTTCCCTCCTTCCTTCCTTCCTTCCTTCCTTCATTCCTTCCTTCCTTCCTTCCTTCCTCCCGTCCTTCCTTCCTTCCTTCCTTCCTTTCTTCCTTCCTTCCCTCCTTCCTTCCTTCCTTCCTTCCTTCCTTCATTCCTTCCTTCCTTCCTTCCGTTTTTCCTTTCTTTCGACCTTCCTTCAAAAAATCTGGTTAATGCGGAACAGTTGTACCTGACGATATCAACATAATGGTCTGCCTGTCTACATGTCTGCCTCTATCTGTCTACCTGTCTGTGTTCTTGTAAGAACAGTAATTAAGCCTATATATAAATATAAGTAATTGCACAGCATGCCAATCATTAGCCCATGAATGGTGATTGACAGGAGCACTTGTTAGGTAAGTAACTCCCTTGTCCTTTCCCCATAAGTTTCCTCTCAGTTCCGTGAAATCATCCAGGGGCCTCAGCTCCGTTTCGAGTCTTTCGACAGCTGTGGGAAAGTCGGATGTGACCCAGAAAATGTCCTTGTTGACCTACTTACTGTTCCAGGTCGTCAGAAAGAAATGGCCGATGAAGGGTGAGTGGTGACGGGGTGTCGTCGACTGGTCGGTGGCTCATCGGCCTATATACATAAACTTTTCCGCACTAAATTTCGCCTCGCACAGTTTTACGCAGGACACCTTTTCTGCTAACTGCGCGCAAACGTAAAAAACCAGTTGGCCAACAATGCGTAAAACGTAACCCACGCAGCGTAACGTGCCCAAGTAAAACGTGAAAGCATTTCCGACATACTAACATAGTCACGATCAATGACTCACGATTATTTCGACGAGCCAGCCCTAGCCTATAAGAGCTGGTGGCTTCGAAGCAAACGTCGTACAGTTGACGGCGTCCTGTCAACAGTGGCATGGTGTCGTTTTGAAAGGCGCTCAGCAACGGTGAGCTTCGTTAGAAGGATATCTTCATGCTGTACTGGATTGCGTTGGTTAGATCACTTTCGCTTACATGGGTCATCGTTGTACAAAAGTACTTCAATCGAGAAGCAACGATAGAGAACTTTCACTGCGTCTTTCACGGGATGGTCGTACGCAGTCAGTGGAAGTCTGGGTCGGAAAAAATGCAATTGGCATTACTAAGAGGAGTCTGAGGTTACGCTTTGCTAGTCCAGCGAAGGAGGTTGCAGTCTACGTAACGCTCGACAGGTGCAACATTTTTAATCTGAGCAAAGAACTGTGTCATAGGCTAATAGCTGGCCGCACATGATTGCAATGCATAAGTAGTTAAACACGATGGAGAGGGCTAGTAGATTGCTAGTGACGAGAAAAATGTAAATGTTCTCGATTTCATATGCCTATAGTAACCTTCTTATGGCCTTGACCCTGTAGGCCCCCCTCTCCCATGAATTAGTCGGGCGAGATCCGTCACTACGGCTACCCGTTTGTGTGTGTATTTGCAGTTTAACACACTGTGTGGTAACAAAAACCATTAGCAGCCCTCCTCCTTTATCCAGGCTTGGGACTGGCACTGGCAGAGTGCAACCAGTGGCGGAATTGCTGCCCGTTTGATTGGACGCAACGACATTATTTTAAGGTCCGCGTAGCCAGAGACTGATTTATTATTATTTTTAAATCGGTTACCATAATAATTATATTATCAGATAATTAATGCAAACAAGTTACTGAAGTCAACGAAAATAACAAAAGATGTCGGCACATGTGCACCTAAATGGGTCGTGACCCGGTCGTCGACCCCGCTTAGCAGGCCCCTGTGTACAGTGTGTAGGTTATTTTTGGCCAAAAAGCAGTTAGCCTATAAGACAGTGGCGCACGAAGCCAAGAAAGACAACCGACAAAATACAATGCATCCAGGGCTGTAATCAAGGGTATACGAGGGTATACGGCGTATACTTACATGTACCTCCGGCGAAAAACGGCATCGTGAACTAACCTCCCGAAAACCAGGGTTTGCGCGGGTAAAAGGCAGGCAGGTTTTTTTAAAACGTGCAGTTGTACACAAAATGTGCCGTTCTTAACGGATTTGTGCAGTTGTAGAAGCAATTCTTTACAGTTAAAACTAGCCAAAAAGGTCGTTGTCCTTCGATTGTAAGTAATTTACCATGAAGGATGAGAAAAGACAGAAGGAGTTGTGCAGTTCTAAAAATTCATTTAAAACAGCCCTGAAGCCAGGGTACACGGGTACTCGGGTAGGCCTATAGGCCTACGCGAGTAAATCATGGTACACGCGGCTATTTAGGTGTATTTTTTTATGTAGGCCTACAGCAGCTGAAAAATAGTCCGAAACTCTGTCGTCACAATTTGAAGCGCTTGATTATGACTAAAGCTCTAAGAACTTAAGTTCATATTTTTGTGCAATCATATTTTATTTCTAATGACAGGAAAATCGTCACGACGAGGTTTGAGCTTATAGGTTGCATTGATCCGCATTGAATAGAATCATTTAGGACGTCAGTCGTAACTTTTTCTAATTCAGAATGAAAGTTTAGGCCAACGGTTGGTTGGGTTGAAAACTGCACTGAAATTCCAAATCATTGGTAATATTATGTAGGCAGTGGCGTAGCCAAGAATTTATGATGGGGGTTTTTGGATTTTTTTGGTCTGGCCGGATGCCATTTCTGACACCAAGCCAGCAGTATTACAGTAAATAAAAAGGGAATAAAGTAACAAAGGGAATAAAGTAAGGAAAACAATTGTTGCTACAAGCAATTGTTTTGTTTTTCTTATTTAAGTGGATAAATATCCTTCAAAAAAACTTTTTCCCTGGGCCAATGGGGGTTAAACCCCGAAACCCTCTTGTCTACGCCACTGTATGTAGGCCTACTAGGTCACTAGGCCTACTTTGAAAGGGCTTTTCTGTTTATTTTCAGTCACACTGTGCAGGTCAACGTCATCAGGCCTACTCCTGCTTCACCAAAGAACCACGAACATTGCGAAGATGCGCTCAGGACGGCCAGGAGTTATGCCATTCCAGAAGACTATGACAGTCTGAAGTAAGTTAAAGAACGAGCAGTCCCTGAAGTCTCCCCCTAGCCTAACACTAAGGGGCAGTCAAGGGTATGACGTGTTAACAACTTCATTCTCTTAACTTTATTATCTCAAGGTATCAAGGCAGATGACCATGGGCGGAGACTTAGGGGAGGGGACAGGGGGGACGGTCCCCTCAATGAATGTGGTGGGGGGAAGGCTCATGCATTTGTCCCCCAATCATTAAGCGTTAGGACATGTCACGTTAGAAGTGGTGACCAAAAAAGGGCATCAACTTTTTTGGCAGATAATATTGGGTTTTTTCGTCGACATTTTTCGGACGGATGGCTTTTAAAAAAAGGTCAGAAACGTTTTTGTCCGGCAAAAATGGAAAACTTCGTCACTCAGCCATTCGTCGGCCCAAAATTTTCGGCGCTCGTTTTCGTCCCCCCCCTCTCCCCAAGTCTCCGCCCATGTCTCCGCCTTTGCAGATGACCGGTCCCATCCCTGGCTGTTTGCATTTTATGGCTCGTCCATATAATTGGTCTACTATTCATTCTAGATAAACATCATAATTTGCTTGGTAATATTTGTTACTGGTATAATATGGTTTACTGGTTAGGTCTGAAAAGAACTGAATTATAATATAAACAAAATAATGACATTGGGACTATAGGATAATTCTTTCTACTTCGTCTTTGCGCTCTTCCGTCAGTCATGCGACGACGATGAGGCTCCCACATGACTTCTCCAGACTATTTCTGGAGAGACCCTTTGCTCGTGGAATGCTATAATATCCATCTCCTTCAGATCCTCCCTGTCGTTGTCCATCCAAATCTTTGGTTGTCTTCCTCTGCTTCTCTCTATCCTTCTACATGCCCGTATATCTATAGGATAATACGGAGTTATGAATAGGCTGGTGTGAAGGTCATAATTAGACATTTTTTCGTGTACGTAGCCTACATTTTGTCGAGACACGTCAAGACCCCTCCCCCGCCGTACGCAACAGTACACAAATCGCCTTAATTAAGCGACCATCCCCTTCATGGATACGTAGTATATGGACGGCCCTTACCTAAGTGCAGAAACACTTAAACATGCAGATTTGAGATTTCTGCTATTGTGGATTTGCGGAAAATTGAACCCTCAACCTTTGAGGGTTAGGCCTATAGTTAGGCTACGACAAGCGCCATACGATTCAGATCTTGTTGCATAATTTAACGCAAGATGACCACGCATCCCAAGATCAAAGTTAGGCTATGGTAGATAGTCCAAAATTTAAGTTCATTTATCAGTATTTATTCAAAATCATATCCGGTCAGTTACATGACTATGTTTAGGTGTCTAATTAGAAATTTTCTAAATAAATTACGACTATATTTTGGGTTTACTTTTGTTATTGCCAGGTTCTCAATTCAGGTCTCAAGTGGCAGCGACTGAAAAAATTGGAACGTGATTCCTACAATAGTACTTTAGGCCTACTCGTTGCAGCACAGCAGTTGAAGAAATACCACATTTTATAAATAAAACATTCAAACACACTTCTGACGTAAGGCAGATTAGCACATAATTTCTTACAGTTTCATGTATTTAGGTAGAAAATTCATTTTAAATGTTTTAATGAACTTTAGAGCCGCTAGAGCGTCCAAATGAGGAAAGGTTTCCAATTGCTCGTAGCCTATGTGTTTTGTAAGTAAGGATCGAAGTAGACCTAATGACCTTCATTTTATCAGAATATTGTATGGTGGCATTTTTTAAAGATATAAGATGTATACGACATTTAGTAATATGACATTCACTGCTTCAAACTCTTGGAACTGCATTATTTGCCCCTTTCAAATCTTGAAATGAATTTCATACATGTAATAGGCCTACACTTATGGCAATTTCAATTTGTGCGTTACTTTTTAAAAGGTGCCTTCCATAAAATAATATAATATATAGCCTATAATTCTACGTTGACCTGGGAGTCGACCCCAATAAGTCGACCCCAGTCGACTTGGTCATCCCAAGTCGAGTAGGACGTTTCTGCTCATCGCAACTGACCCCAAGTCGAATTTTGTAGAGAGAAGTCACTTGAAGTTGTTTTTACCACAAGTCGGCTTAAACCGACTTGAGACACAAACATAGTTAAAGTAGTCACTTCAAACTAATGATCGTGAGACCAGGACAACATTTTAAGCAGCTTTTGTATTTATATATTGTGTTTACAAGAATAAATGAGGCAAACATAGTTAAATTAGTCACTACAAACCAATGATCGCGAGACCAGGACAACATTTAAGCAGCTTTTGTATTGTGTTAACAAGAATAAACAAGGCCTTTGCTAAACAGAGACTTAGCGTACAGATTATTTTACCGGTAGGCTATCGTACAGATTGCCGTCTGCCGATCTATTTATATAATTTGTTATTCTTAGATTCTATGCTAAAACGTCACGCTTAGGCATGAGCCTAATAAAAATGGTGAAACAAAATGTTACTAAAATATTAGCACGTGTGCTTATCAAGAAATTAACATGAGCAAATCAGTGAACTTCTAGTATAGGCCTAGTCAGTGAATTCGGCGCAAAGAAAGCTGGATCTACAAGGTCTATAATAAATCGATAGTTTGGCGCTACTTTGGTACGCTACTTCTGCAGTTGTTTGCAAACGGAAAACTATTGTATACGGGCCAACTGGACAATGAGAGACTTTACTGTCAGTAAGCTTATACGTAGTAGCCAACTGTAGGATAATGCACTTGAAATGCTATTTGCTAAATTGCGGAATGATGTTATTGACCGAATAATTATGAAAACGGAATTACAAACTATAGGCCTATCATAACGCGCCATTCAATGCAACCAGTCCGCGGTCCTATTTTATCTTAGACATTGCGTGACAAATTTATTCGATATTAATAATAATAATAATAATAATAATAATAATAATAATAATAATAATAATAATAATAATAATAATAATGCGACAATAATAATAATAATAATAATAATAATAATAATAATAATAATAATAAACGATATCATCTGGAGAGCCCTTCAGCGAGCAGATGTTCCGAGCTCCAAGGAACCAGCAGATCTGTTCCGTACTGATGGCAAAAGACCGAATGGGGCAACGTTGATCCCGTGGTCAAGAGGGAAATACGTGACATGGGATGCTACGAACGTTCACACGTGTGCCAACTCGTATATTCATCTGACCTCTGTAACACCTGGAGCAGCAGCTGAAATGGCATCCACCAAGAAGACAGCAAAATATGCAGGAATCCCCAGTACACACGATTTCATTCCAGTCGCACTTGAGACCCTGGGCCCCATCAATGCACAGCGTCGGGAGTTCTTATCAGAACTAGGGCGGCGGCTAACCATGATGTCAGGAGACCCGCAGGAGACAGCACACCTCTTTCACGTCTTTCTGTTTGTACACAACGCTTTAACGCTAGCTGTTTCTTTCCGATCTACCTTTGCACAAACGACCGCGGTGACGACGATCGTTAACTCCAGAACAACACAGCTCTTAGTATTTATTGTTTTTAAAGCCTGAGGGATCATAAATACCTCTGGCGCAATAATAATAATAATAATAATAATAATAATAACAATAATAATAATAATAATAATAATAATAATAATAATAATAATAATAATAACAATAATAATCAGTGGCGGCGCCAGGATTTCAGTTTCGCGGGGGGCTGAAGCCTCGCTGCGGAAATTTCCCATTTCTGGCGAACTTTTTTTAGTGACCGGCCGAAATCTCATCAAAATTTTTCATTTTCACCGCCAAAATTTAAAATTTCTGACGACCTTTTTTTAGTCGTCGGCCAAAAATCGTGGATATTTCAATGTGTAAAAAATTCGATGGTCTCTTTTTAGGGGGCTGAGCCTCTTATATGGGGGATCAGTCCCCTAGCCCCTTAGCGCCGCCACTGATAATAGTAGTAGTAATAATAATAATAATAATAATAATAATAATAATAATAATAATAATAATAATAATAATAATAATAATAATAATAATAGTAACAGTAATGAGTGTAATCTATCTGAATAATCACAGACATTGGGCAAGCTAAAATTCATAGGCCTAATAATTTCAATTTGCCGTCGCATTGTCTAGGATATACTAGATCAGGGGTTTTCAAACTGTGGTCCGCGGACCCCTGGGGGTCCGTCGCTTGTTGCCAAGGGGTCCGCAAAGCAGGTCCAAAAAACAATAAAAATAGTAAATTTGCAAGGTTTTCATCATCATCTAAAATTATAAAAAATAACTGAGCTATAAAACAACTGAGCTATGAAAACATCTGAGTATCTATGGTTATTACTTACTGATGTCTAGTAACAGTAGGCGAATTCGTAGAACGTACATGGATACGGGTCCAAGGCTTTGACGACCCAATAGGGAAGCGAGTCATAAATAGGGTGACCTGATTTGTAACTTTCGTACGTGAGTAAGTAAATAATTATATTCTAATAGCAAACCAATAATTGTATTTAGATAGATAGATACTTTAGATACTTTATTGCACGTTCAACTCAGGTTACATAATCATGAGTGATTTAGTACAGAACAATGCAATTAAGTGCCAGCAAAAGCTAATAGCTTATACTATTCTGACACCTCTTCCCAATTAATAAACATGAATGTTTTCATAGGATACGTATAACTTAACTAGGACTTAATTAATAACGCAACAGTGATAAACCTAATAATTCATTAGTACGAATAATGAAATACTAATACTTATACTACTACACTAAACTATCAATGCTACTAATAATATAGTAACAGTAATAAAATAATAATAGTAATAATAATAATAGTAATAATTAAAAAAATGACAATAAAAATAATGATAAAAATGTCTATAATAATATTATTATTAGAAACAGCAATGAAATAATAACAGCAGAACTGCACCTCATCATCATAAACACCCACAGCAAGCATAATTAACAACAGTGACAGTCTGGTAAAGAATACTTCGAAAATTCACGTCAATTATGATATGTAGCAGTTTGCTGTGTAAATGCCAAACAACCATTTTAATAGCAAAAATACCTAATAACAGAAAATAAAATAGAGTTAATACAAAATAATAACACCATGGGCTTTATCAACAATATCAACAATAACAACGGCAGTAACACTGATACTGTTTTTATGTCAAATCATATGGCAACAAAACATTTTTAACATCAAATCGTACTTTCTTTGAAAAAGCAAATTATCTTGTCTGTGCAATTAAACCTATTCCAGCAAAGTACTACAGTCATTGCTCAAAATGGGACTGATAAAAAATAATTTCATTCAAGAATCTAGGTCATCATCATCACCCACCTTCGCATAGTAGTGGTTTTAATCGGCAGAGTTGTATCTCAACAGTAGGAATCTTTTTATCTTGGATCTAAATATAAAAATACTGTTTTCATTTGAGATTTCCATGGGCAGGGAGTTCCACAGCCGGTGTCCGGTTGCTTTCAGACAATTGTAGCGGCAAGTGGTACGGGCAAAAGGCACAGCGTATTTATGGGAGCTACGAGTATTAAAGGTGTGTATGTTGGATACCAGCGTGAAGTAGTCATTGAACAACGAGGGAAGCATTTTTTGTTTAGATTTATACATGAATAACATGACTTTGGCATAACATAGGTCATGAATTTTCAGGATTCTCAGTTGGGCAAAGAGGGGCGTTGAGTGGGCCCTAAACGCAGATCTGCAGGTGATGATCCGAACTGCCTGTTTCTGTAGTTTAAGTATTCGGTCAAGACAGGTCGTTTCATACGGGGAGGCCCACACTATGCAACAGTAGCTAAGATATGGTTCTACCAGTGTTTGTTAGCCTACAATAATTTCAGAACTTCCGTCATCAGAATATGGCTAACCCTTCGCAGCATGCCCACTACTTTGGATATTTTGGTTACTAGCATATTTATGTGATTGCTCCATTTCAGTCTGTCATTAATAAGTACCCCTAAGAATTTTACCTCTTGCACACAAGGTAATTCAATGTCATTTATTGATATATTGTAACCAGTATTTTCCTTTTTCCTATTACTAAAAATCATATAATTGGATTTTTGAAGGTTAAGCGATAATAAGTTTGCAGAAAACCAATGGTGTATAGTATTTAGTTCTGCATTTACAGTTTTTGTTAATGTATAGGAAGGTCAGATCCTGTGGTAAAGATATTAGTATCGTCTGCAAACATAATTAACTTCAGTATGGTGGCACTTTGTAAGTCATTTAAAAAATGTCAAATTGTTTAAATATGAGAAGGTTTCGATATTTGACGACGGAGACCGATTGGCAATGTCCTAATTGCTACATCTCATGAATGATCAATTATTACAAATGGGCTAAGGGAAAAGATTAGCTAATTTTATAACTTTTTAGTAGATAACTTCTTTTATTCTTCAGTGAAGTCTAGAACATAAACTTTACAATCCAAAGGCTTTCCAAATAAGTAGACTACGTTTGGCGTCGTGGACTTCATGGGATTTTACATGTAGGATAATACTTAACAAAGTATAAACATAATCAGCAATAAGCATATACTCACAGTGAATAGGTATAGAATAAGAGTGAGGGAACAAATAGTCACACCAAAAGGGACAAATCCCGCTAAGTAGGGGCCTAATTAATAAAGTGAGGTATACAAGTAAAAGCTGTAGGAAGAATTGGAATGCAAAGATGTTACTTAACTAAGGAAACAAAAAATTATCAAAATCTAATGTAGCAAACACTTTGGCGACCAAATTGAACTAACCATTGTAAAAGCCGATATATCACATCTCCGAGTGGAAGTAACATAATATCACTTTTTGACTAAATTCAGTAATTTTTGGCTCTTCACTGGTTTCTATAATGTTGTCATACAAGTAGCTACATTTCCCGTGTTTGTATTACATTTTATGTTGTTTGTAGATTTTCTATGAATTTCTAATGTTATAAATTTTATTTTTTATTTTATGAAATATTTAATATATTTATAACTTTTTTGGCAAACACGTTGATTACTCAGATATTTCAAGACAGAATATTGCTGAAGGATGAAAGGCGAACAAAATGATGTAAGATATATCAATAGATTTAATTTTTTCCCTTCATGTGAAAAAATCATGGTTATATTTATGAAAAACAAGTTGGCCGCGAAACAGTTAAAGATCATAAGGCTATGTGTGCGAAAATTGATTTCGGGATCCGGTCAAAATTCGATTTGGGTTTCGGGGATTCAAGCTTTGGGGATTCGAACCGTGGCACCATTAATAATATAATATACTAAGGCCGGATTAAGAAATGTGGGGGCCCTGTTCGGAAATTTTTGGGGGGATCTTTGGCCGAAAAATCTGATGACTTTTTTATTTGTTTGGTCGAAATTTACAAATTTTTTCTTCCAAAACTTTTTTCCTGCATGTGTGGAGGCCCTAAAGTGTGGGAGCCCCAGTTAAATAATATAAATTATAATGACATGCAGCATGAGAAACAATCCTGACAGCAATTGCTGGTTGTTGAGTCTCTACACATCAATGGAACTTAGCCATATAATTTTTTTTGTTAGCAAAGTTCTTCCTATCAACTTGGTGTCCTATGCACACTTTGCACAGGGCATCAACCGATGGCACTCCTAAACCAAGCCATTTATATCACTGCAGTACTTGCCTTGCTGCTTGCCATTTACATTATCATTGAATACTACAGGCAATCGCAAATTTATATAGCACCACTTCAAGATAAATAGACCAGTTGTGTTGGGAAACTGGAAAATTATGACCATGATCGAACATACTGATCCCCAGTTACTTTCAGGAATGATGAAATAATAAGAATCTGCATGTGACGATATCTTTTAACATTGAAGCCACTTACTAAAGCCAAGAATATCTGTCTAGAGATGTGTGAATTGGTTTGATATGATTTTTAAAAATGATTTGATTATGAACACCAACAAATCAATTTTCAATTCAAATCAACTTGCAGCGATCATTCACCTTGCTCTGGTTTATTGACTTCACATTCCTCTTCCTTCACAAGGCATGGAAATTCATCCACCCAGGATCGCTGAAGCTCCTCCTCAAGGCTGCAAGGCATGATCAACATACCCCATGCCCGCAGGTTGTCTGGAGCGGCTCCCAGAGATACTTCTGACATGCCGTGCACTCGTATTTGCTGTTGGGTGTGATATATTCTGGTTGCTCAAGGTCCACTGTTCTGTAGAAAAGGCTGAAAGTAAATGTAAATGTAATGTAAATGTAATCGCATATTTATATAGCGGCTGTGTTATGGCTTCGACCCTGAGGGTGAGATCCTTCACCACCGCTACTCCACGTTTATATTGCGACCGAGCCACCCGCAGTAAAGATCCGAGAAATTAATCTCTGATTCCCGACCGGGAATCGAACCCGGGCCGTCGGCGCGGCGAGCGGGCTACCAACCCACTCGACCACCGAGGATCTCTGTAAGAGACTTTGCATGCGAAACCAGCCTCATGGGGATGCTGGAAGAAAGAAAAACAAAGGAAAAAGAATTTTCTTCAGTGCTATGAAAGTATATGAAAGCATCGAAGGTGGAGGTTTAGATTGATTAGAAGTATCTCCGGGAGCCGCTACAGACGACCTGCGGACATCGGTATGTTGAACATGTAGATCAGTGGTTCTCAAAGTGGTGGTCCGCGGACCGGCGCCGGTCCGCGAAGACCTGATCACCGGTCCGTGAAGAAGTCTGAGAGTGAAAATAAATTATAAATATTAATTTATATATGTTTCAAATTGTGAAATTATTTTGAATTGTTATTCAAAATTTATTCAAATTTTTCCTCGAATTTAAAAAATACATTACCAGTGCCTTATTTTCACTTGCCAACTGCCTTGTTAAACAATTTTTTATTTTTTAAATTAATTTTCTACGTCTATTACTGCAGTCAGTTTCGTTTTATTTATGCTGATTCTTTGGTTTGCGATAGTCAAGTAAACGTTGATCAAACATTACATTTTTTCTTACTAGATGTAGGGCTTTTAATTTTATAACATGATATAAAATTATAATTATAAACAATTGTGTTTGTGTGATTTAAAAAAAATTGCAAAATGTAAACAAGCTTGTCTGAGCGCATAAATGATAATTCTGAACTGGTTTCCTATGTAAATATCCAAGCTAAAAAGAAATCGACCATTCCCACAAAAATATGATCCACTATATTTAAAATGTGGTGATATTCTGATTTCTGTGGTTTATTTCGAGCAGATGTTTCCATCATTAGCGCAAAATTTTAGTAATGTGTCGTTATCTATTTTTGCAGATCCTCTTGTAGGCCTACATCAAGAGTCCTTGGGCCAACATTAACGAACTTGTAATCTTGTGTGAAGCTTTGAGTTCAAATTTTGAAATGAAATGAAATAACAAATAAATTGAGAAATAACTGAAATGCTATTAGGAATATGTTCCAATTAATGAAACAAATCCCTAATTACGAATAGCCCTGTAATAGTCTTTTTTAAAATATAGTTCGTTTTTGTTTGCGCATGCCATTGAAGTTAGTGGTCCGCGAGCTTCCAACTAAATTATTATGCGGAAGTTTGAGAACCACTGATGTAGATGATGTTTCAAGCCTTTGTATGTTGTTCACCAGCTAATCTACTCTCATTAGTCTCCTGTGTTGATTCACTGCACATGACTTACAATTTTTGGATATCATCAAACCAACTTTGTCTCAATTTGACTAAGACACAACTGATTTGGTTTGGGACAAAAACAATAGTTAGGCCTACTGAAGCTTGACTTTTCTCTGTTGACTGGCCAGTTTCCCTCTTTTACTTCTCATTTGTGTTCAAAATTTGTTTGTCGCTCTTGACCAATCACTAAACTTTGTTGAGCATGTCCCAAATTCGACTCACTCGTGTTTTTTCAGTTAAAGCGACTGATAGTCAGCAGACGATCTATTGCACCGCCGTCTGTACCAGAGTTCTGCATGCAATTATCTGCTCTCATATAGATAGGTTACTGTAACTTGCTCTTCTTGGGTCTCCCCATGATGCGACTCTCCACTTCCAGTCAGTCTTAAACACCGCTGCTAGGCTCATAGCACGCCTTCCTCGGTTTTTACACATTTCCACTTATATGACTGAAGTCTTATGCTGGATCCACTTATATGACTGAAGTCTTATGCTGGATCCACTTAAATGACTGAAGTCATATGCTGGATCCTATAACCTTTCGAATCCAATATAAGACCATTTTCCTGGTCCAAATCCCAACGTGGTCTTGCCCTAGAGGTAAACATATCTCGCGACTGTATGCATATACGCCTCTCTGTGACATCTGTACACCCTTGCGCTCTATCGGCCATTTTAACTTCTTGTTCTGTGTGCTTTGGGTCAAAGTTGGGCATTTGCTATGATAGGTCCATCCACATGGAATGGCCTTTCCCTTTTTATGGGCTACGCTCATGTCTGGACTCTTCTCTTCATCCTTTCACTCCTTCAAGATGTTTCTTTCTCCTTGGGCCTCTGTGCTGAAAGCGCCTCTGAAAAGTCTATGCTGCAAGAGGTGCCCTACAAGTTTTTAGATATGGATAGATATTAGGATAGGAATATAGATATTAGGGTAGGAATTCTTGTTCACTGAAGAAATCTAAAGTAATTACTGAATGATAAGCAGTTTGGTTTTCACTTTTGCACTCTGGGTTTGTCTCCCAGTTACACAGAGGATATATAGGCTACTGAGACATGTTGCGTGGTCAAGTCCTAATGAAGCTGTCTGAAAAGTGTGTCTGTATAAATTGAACATTCACAGAACAGATCTCGCAAATGTGAATGTCTACAATAAAAAAATATGTGTTTAAATAGTGAGACATGAGACCGTGTCTAAAATAATTGACTTGTTTTATTGTTGATTTTGCAGATATAAACTACATTTTGGTCAAAAGCAGCTGAATGAATTTGCTAAATTTGTGTCATGGCCAGTGTCTGTCTGCTTGTGCTGCCCGGAGTTCCATGTGCAGGGAAGACGACATGGGCCAAGAAGTTCTGAGTGATAAAATATAATCATATTGCATACGATGACCCGACTCCAGAAGAATTGGATGCTTGAACCAAGAAACTCAGAATCTTTCCAACTAAGCAGAGGTGCGCATTTGATGACATAATCATTATTTTTTTAAGAAAGTTCTAAAAAACTTTTTGAAAGATGTAAGTGCTTCTAAGACACCATTATGATACGCTGTGTGTGGGTTTTCTGTAATAACATACATGATGAACATCAAGATCATCTCATTGTTTATATCATAAATAGCAATGAATAATTCATTCACTGCTGCTTGCATGGCAACGTACCAGTAATTCAAATAATAGTGCATTTATGGTACATTTTTGAAAAATTTATTAAACATTTATTGAACTTTTGATCATTTATGGTACATGTATTGAACATTTTATCATTTATGGTAATTTATTGACATTATTTTATGAAACATTCTTGCTTCTGTTTGTTGTCTGTTTGCTCATGACAATTGTCTTCTTATTTTTAGGTTGCATGCTGGAAGATGTACAGACGTGAGATTTTCAGATGCGTGGACGGCCTTGTAGCAGAGCTTTCTAGTTAGAGTAGACTACCATAGCACATGACTTGCGAAAGCCATTGAGAATGTCCAGTCGTGGTACCTGAAATGACTAATAAGCTGTCACAACGTCAATTAATAGATGAAACGTCAAGTCAGAATTCCACATCACTAAGTCAAATCAACAATTATTCATCCACACCTTATCCAGTTTCACAGAAGGCATGGTTGTTAGTGCAGAGAGCACTTTTGTTTATCTAGAGTGATTGGAGCCCGATAAGAATGATGCAGAAAGCATTTCTGGCCTTCATTCGATGAAGGCTGTATCTGGCTTCTTAAAAACGATCTGCGATGATGTAGTGAGGTGTCATATCAATGGAGAAGGCAGTTCCATGGTTCGCTGGATTTTGATGATCGATGACAACATGTGCTATATGTTCGTATGTAATACGAGTTCTTACAGCTTGCTCGGAAGTGTGAGTGCTTAACTACTAAACTCTTTATGTCATATACATGTAATTCAATGTTTTCTGATATCAGGCATATTTTTTGTCAGTCTCTGTTACCTCTTCATCTCTGCTCACTTTGTTATCTCTGCTCTCTGGATATAGTTTCTTCTCTGCCTCCTCTCTGTGTGTCTTCTCTGCCTCCTCTCTGGTTTGTTATCTGCCTCCTCTCTCTCTGGTCGCTATGGTAACTGCACTCTGAATTTTCCTTGACCATATCTCGATAGTCCCTTTGACTTGATACAGTACCCGTGAATAAGCTGCTGCTCTGCTTTAGCGTTTGAGTTACATTTTAGAAAAGCATGCATGATATTGGTGATAATTTGAAGAGACACTGTCGAAACGAATGAATAAATGATTGAATGAATTTGTGAGAAGCAATTATGCGTATTCTGCAATCATTCAAAGAATACACAAGCATTCAGTGAGTATGCATAATCTAAGTTCAGTGGAACTGACTTAACAGTGAGATCTTTTTTACTCTTTAGTTGATTGACACAGTGATGTTGCATCTGGTGATACCTGTCACAACAGACAAAGCAGAATCAGCAGAGTCACATTCAATCTGTCAGGGAAGAGTTCTTGGAGAACACATTGCCGCAATGAAAGGTGTCCATCTGCTGGACAAAAGCCATAGTCTTGTGAACGTTGAATGACAAAAGAGCAGCCAAATCTTTTGGTGTCTTAGTTAGGTAGGTATTCAGTTATTTACAAGACATGTGATTAGCCTATAGTGTTTTTCACTATCTCACTGCTGAAAGCATTGTTAAATAATCTACAATGCTCAGAAAGTTGGAATAGTCTCGACACTGGGCATTATTTTTCACACATAAAGATCAGCAGATTTCCATCCAGAGTTAGCACCATGGATGTTAAGTAAGCAAGTAAGTATATTCGTATTTGGCCAACCACTTATACCGGTACTTTTGTTTACATGACGTTTGTTTACATGACGTTTAAACCTATAAAGCATCCTTGTCAAAAACGGTCTACTCGTTAGGACAGCTGCAAAGGAGCTCCAATCCGCCATTCTACCTATTTGTTTGAAAATTGAAACTTTGGCTGTCCCTTAGAAGGTAATGCGGTCGGATCAAGCGGTTTATCAAATTCCCGATGCTCCGCAGAGCCCCATCATGCCGAACCAACAAATAACATGCGGGCCACTATGGTATTTCGTTCAGAGGCTTTAGCCCTTTGGGTGTGTCCCATGACAATTACCCCCATGCATGCATACATACATAGTATTACATACATAGTATTACATTCATTCATTCATTCACTATTAGAATTTATATAGCGCCCATTCAAGAAACTACTCAGAGGCGCTCCCAGCCAAGCAAGCCCGTGGAACAAGCAGTTGTCCCTTCGCAGGGCCCGACGCGCTTCAATGTCAGAGACTGGGCGACAAAGAACGCGTAGGTACAATGGAGCAGACCCAAGGATACAGCGAGAAACCAGGGCAGCAATTCGATAATGGATGCGTTGGGCTATTGGCAACCAATGCAGCACATCACGCATGTAGGTAGAAACAGAGGAAAATTTAGGGCTTCGTCCAATGAGCCGGGCAGCAGAGCGCAGAACCCGATCTAACCGTCCCAGAACCCCAAGGGGGAGGCCAACAAGGATTGAGCAACATACATATATACACATACATACATACCTGCACGAATACACGCATGTTTGTTCATCAAATGTATGCATTTATGCATGCATGTATGTATGCAAATAATAATATGCCATGTATGTACGGCTTTTAAGTGCTTGGCTATCTAATTGCATCTTCCTCTGGTGGCTGACTATCCGCGCCTCAGATTCACATTTCGTTGTGACCTTGCGCGCGTAAGAAATTTATGTCATAATAATAATAATATGCATGTAGGTATGCATGCATGTATGTATGTGTGTATATGGATGCATGCATATGTGTATGTGTGCATGTGTAGATATAAATATGTGTGGCTGTATGAATGTATACATGTGTGTATAACTGTATATGTATGTATGTACAAATGCATGTATGTACATACGTGTGTATTTGTGCGCATTTATGCATGTATGTATGTTCGAACGTCCATTCAGACATACATATATACATCCATACATGGCATATTATTACATGCATATTTATGTACATGCATGCATACATACATACACACATCTATGCAGCATGCTGCATATGTATGTGTGTATGTAAGTTTGTTTGTATGTGGCTTAGAAACAAACTTACATACACGTACATATGTGCATACATACATGCATGCACATAATGCATAGATACATACATATTTCTGTATACTGTATACATTCAGCATGGGGGTAATTGTCCGGGATGTAATATTGTCTGGGGGGTAATTGTCCTAGGGGGTAATTGTTCGGGGGGGGTAATTGTTCGGGGGTAATTGTCCGGGGTAATTGTCCTGTTACCCCCATGCCCCTCTGCGCTGGAGAGTGTTTTCGGATTGTGGATTGTGGTTCGCCTGCCATTTTTTCTTATCTTAGAGGTTTAAATTTTGAGCTGGTATGATCTCTACACAGGGACCTTACATTGCGTTACTTGTTGAAACTTGTTGAAACTTATTTTTCTTTTTCTTCTGTAAATGTCGTTAAGTACAAGACATAGTGCTCTCGTATGGCAGCTTCCAGCAATTGGACACGAAAGCAGATTTCGGATGATCTCAGAAGCCAAACTTTCTCGATTCCCAATGGAGTGGAGTTGGATGTAGAAAATCCTTTCCATTCATATCTGAGATCCATTTTTTCCAGTGGCCAACAACATTTTGCTCAAAGTCTTAAACTGAGTGTTGACATGATGAGCTTTTGTTTGTCGTGAAGTATGGTAGTCTATTCAGTAGGCCTAGTGAGTGCGATGTATAATCCACTATTCAGGTTTGAGTTCATTGAACAGGCTGCATGCATGTGATGATCATGGACATGGTTGCTTCTTATTTTTAGCACTTTCGAATCAGATTTACTTTAATATATTGAACACTCAATAATTTGCAACAACCTTACCTTAGTCCTTCCTGTGCAGTGTGCATGTCCGCACATCAGGCGACGCATCTCCTCCACTCCTGTCTATCCATCGCCAGTCTCTCCGCCTCCTCTCATGTCAGCTCCAAACTTCTTAGGTCCTTGTGGATCCTCCCTTCTCCCTCCTTGACTTCCAGCATGTTGCTAGGTTTGTGGATTTGTTGCGTAGATTCTGTGGCAAGTGTGTTTTTTACCCGAGTGGTTTGCAGGCCCACCGCGGAACCCTCCTCCTTTACCCTGGCTTGGGACAGGCTCAGGTTATCTAAAGAATAGCCTGAGGCGGAGTTTGCAATAATTTAACAAAATTAGGCATAGGATACTTATGCATAAGATACTTGATGGAGACTAACTTCAAATATGTAGGCACCAGAGGCGGATCCATGGAGGGGGGAAAGGCCCATTAGATTTCAATGGTACCTTTTCCAGACATTTCGACCAAATTACTGAAAAAGGGTCCAATTTTTTCCGCCGAAATATCAACAAACTTTTTGCCTACCTGAGACCCAAAATGTTGGTTCCCCCTTCGAAAATTTCTGTACCTGCCCCTGGTAGGTAGGCACTACTATTCCTAGATTTTGGTTGCAATATACAGGGTGGCTCAAAACAAAAACGTACCACCGGGGAAAATGCGATATCTTCGCAGCCGATTGGGGTTTTTCTGCGAAAATTTCACAATTTGAAGGGGAATGAATATACAACAATCCCTGAAAGTTTCATTTGAAACTTTTCATGTTTGCAAAAGTTACAGCTGTTCAAACTTAAAATTTCGTTTTTTCAATTATCCGGAGAATCATGCTCCAATACAAGTGATTTCATTAGGATGTTTGGCAAATTACAGCACACACACATTGATGATGATGTCATACGACCTCACTATGAGCTGTAAAGAAGCTGTTTATGAAGCAATCTGCTGGTATTTGGTGATATTTTATAGATTAAGGTCTCAATTGGTGAACCCAAACAATGAACGTCATGGGCAAAGTTTCTGCAAAAGATAAAATGGGAACTCGGACTTTGCATGAACAGAGACTGAGACCTCGCGTGATCATAGCAAAATACCCAGTGAAAAGTGGAGCCTGAGCACATTGAAGACTATCTGCAAACGGGTTTATGTAACGAAGATCAGATGTCGGAAGAGAGGCAGGAAGTGGTCGCTTGATCTGACGGAAAAAGCGCGATTTTCACGAAATTCGCTTGGTAATCGAAAGGTCAAGTTTGCAAAGCAAATCGTGGTTTCGGCATCAGATATGCCGGCGTGTGTTGCGGCTGCAAGAAAAGACTGCAATTAATCCCATTCAGTAGGTTAGATGTCAAACTCATCATTGAACTCGCTTACCCAGACTCATTGAAGACCAGGTATGCTCTAACATCTGGTTTTATTATGCAGCAGGACAGTGCGCCTGCTTGCTCGCACGGCAAGGTTGATTATGATGGCGCTACCTTATTGACATCAACTGAAGTAAATGCATTGGCAAAGATGATTTACAAACTCGCCAGACCTTAACCCTCTTGTTTATCACGTCTGGGGAGCTATGCTGGAACGCTGCAAGACATTTAATCCCAAGTTGGAGAACATTGGCCAGCTGAAGCAAGTCTTGCTGCTAATGTGGGGTCAGTTGCCGCAGGACCCGACCAACAAGGCCATACTAAGCTTCACAAAAAGAATTTGAGCTTGTGTTAAGGCAGAGAGTGGACACTCTCATTATACCTTACAATAAACTGCAAAACCGAATGCTGAGGTCGTAGGGAAAAGTGATATCATATGACATGGAAATCTACAAGTGACGTAAATTTTCCGCGGATATTTGAAAAAACGAAATTTTAAGTTTGAACAGCTGTAACTTTTGCAAACATGAAAAGTTTCAAATGAAACTTTCAGGGATTGTTGGAAATTCATTCTCCTACAAATTGGGATATTTTCGCAGAAAAAGTTCAATCGGCGGCGAAGATATCGCATTTTCCCCGGTGGTACGTTTTTTTTTGAGCCACCCTGTATATATTGTACTGGGGTTGACAGTAATTCACTCTGTTTACAGGTAGTTCGTAAGGTCTGTATGCAATTTATTTGAGACCACTTTTCCAATACACTTGTCTGCATTTGGCGTTATGTATGTTTCTGGGCGTCCCTGCCCGTAATGGGTACTCCATACGGTCATTCCTTGTCTTTTTACAATAAATTCGAGAGCAAATAATATTAGGAATCCTCAAAGATACATAGGTATTCCATCAGATGTTTGAGAGGCAGAGAAAATTACCTGTTGGCATTAAGCCATGTTACGAAGCAACATTCGCATTATTCCTATCTCACTAGAATATGATGTCCTAGCAGTGCATAAAGTGTGGAAAAATAAGTGCCTGGACGCCCCTTACCTCTCCAAAAGAAGTGCCTGGACGCCCCTTATCTTTCCAGTCTGTGCTCGCCAATAAGTGGCTGGACGGTGTTCAGATTTTAAAACAAGTCCCTAGACGCCGTCCATGACCGTCCAGGCACACTTTAAGCCCTGTGTCCTAGCATACATTCATTCGGCAACTATTCCGATTTCAACTTACAATTTTTAAGCGGTTTAGATATAAATACTTCTTTACTTTTTTACTGCTTAGGCAATTGTCATTTTGTAGTTGTGATGTAAATTGTTGTATAGTCACTAACTGCTTTTGTTTAGGCCTACTGGACTCGGTGCATTATCTCGACAGGTTCTATGTGGGAAGTCTGACACTTCGTTCGTTGGAAACCATGGAAAAGCGCACGTCGTTGGGTTAGCAAGATAGTCAATAGCCGTTTAGGCCTACTGGACTCGGTGCATTATATCGACGGGTTCTAGGGGGGGGAGGGGATTCTGACACATCGTTCGGTGGAAACTATGGAAAAGCGCACGTCGTTGAGTTAGCAAGATAGTCAATAGCCGTTTAGGCCTACTGGACTCGGTGCATTATATCGACGCGTTCTAGGGGGGGATTCTGACACATCGTTCGGTGGAAACTATGGAAAAGTGCACGTCGTTGAGTTAGCAAGATAGTCAATAACCGTTTAGGCCTACTGGACTCGGTGCATTATATCGACGGGTTCTAGGGGGGGGATTCTGACACATCGTTCGGTGGAAACTATGGAAAAGCGCACGTCGTTGAGTTAGCAAGATAGTCAATAGCCGTTTAGGTCTACTGGACTCGGTGCATTATATCGACGGGTTCTGGGGGGGCAATTCTGACGGCTGATCGACTGTTCCTCTGGGTTTAGTCATAAGCAATGTCATGGTCATTGGCGTGGTATATAAGGCAACAAGCCAACGTGCGGCATTGTATCGACGTTCGCAACTGGTAAGCAACTGCGAATCGTCTTTGCTGCAAACGTTATTATAACTTCGATCTGGGTGGATGACACAGAAACTGAGTCTGAGATGGGCCAATGCTGTATAAAACTATTTCGACTTAGGCACAGAAGAAAGTATTCAGCGGCGATGCGAAACGTCCTTCACCTATCTGATCAGCCGCTCAAAATTTACGTTGAGGCAAGGGATGCAAAAGTTGTAGTAACTCGAACGAGTGTGAAGGTGTGCATCTCGAGTGGAGCGGAGACTGAAGTTTATGTTTACAGGTACGAATGGGCTTATAATCGCACTATATCGCATTAATTAAAGCCTAACCTCTTAATTGCTCTATCTCCACAGTTTTTTCACTCAAAACTTTCCCTTATCCATCATCCATGGTAAATTAGGCCTACTCGAGAGAGGACAATGTCTTACACTATTTTTAACAGCGCAGATGTGCTTTTGCAGCTGCACAAATCCATTTAGAACTGCACATTTTGTGTAGAACTGCACGCCAAAAGCCCTGGTCCTGTTAGGCTACCCTCAATTGCTCAATGCTTGAACTCTAAGCACTACCCACCTTCTTTTGTTCTTTGCCCAAGGTAAGTTAAATTTGTATGTCCAATGACACCACTCTATTTTATGCCTCTCTTCAGTCAACTGTAGCCTTCTGTTGTCATCATCCAGTCTACATAGCATCATTCTTGGTCTTCCTCGTGTCTTTCTCCCCTCCATTCTACCTTCGATGATTTCTCTTATTATGGTGTCACCTCTGACGATGTGGTCAATCAAGTTTCTCTGCCGTCCTCGTATTGTCCCCAGCATGGCCCTTGTCTCTCCCACCATTCACTGTAGCTGACTCATTTGTATTTTGACCTGGAACCGATTTGAACCTATGATTGCCATTAACTTTCTAACTCATGTAGCCTACAGTGCCCTTGACTTTGGCCTCGGCTGAGTTACAGTGCTATACAAATCATCTTATTATTATTTTAGTATTAGTATTGTTATTATTATTATTGTTATTATTATTATTATAACACATTTATTTCCTTAAAAACTGACAGAATCTTATACAGACAAGTAAAATGTTTTGAACAACAGGTCCTAAGACTATCTGTGTCTTGACTGATTATTATTATATTATTATTATTATTATTATTTTAATATCTTCAAAAAACAACATCAGTATAACAGGAAGAACACAAAAAACTATGGAAGCAGTCAGTGGCTATTGTTACATCTCCTCCAGAACCCGGTCAGCTAAAGTGCCTCGAAAGGCCACCGAGTTGTAACGCTGAACGGTTATAGAGAGCCGTTGCAGCAAAAAACAGGCCTCTCTCAGCTCGCCAGAAGATAAAGTTAGGATGCGGCCTAAATCTGACAAGAAGATTAGGCCATCAGAACAAATTGGACCTAAGGTCTCAAGGGCTAGAGGGACAATTATTATTATTATTATTATACATCTTTATTGTTTCAACAAATATTTCAAACAGTGAAACAGTGCAACAGCTGTGTGCATTTGGGCAAGTCCAACCACCCTCATCCATATTTTAACTTTCTATTTTATTATTATTATTATTATTATTATCATTATTTCATCCTTTATTAAAACACCACTCAAGATTAAAACAAAACTTATTACCATTATTATTATTATTATTTTTATTATTATTAGTCATAACTTAATTAAATACTGATTTTGATGTAGCATCAATTGTTGCCATGTGAGTTTGAGAGTGCAGATTCTTTCAAGTTTTCCTAAATCAATTTAAAATTAATTTTATTTATTACAGCACTTATTACACATGTAGACTACACATAGACCTATCATTTTGTTATTTCAGTTTGTATCACTGCACAACCCTTTCTTTCACTTCCCATCCTCCATGGCAAATAACTTCCAATCGAAGAACAATAGCCATTTCAAAACTATTTCTAGCTGCACAGAAGTGCTTCTACAATGGCACAAACCCTTTTAGAACCACATTTTGTCAAGAACTGCACGCTCTAAAAGTCCTGATTGTTCCTCAGCAAGAATACAGTTAATAATTATGCCTTTACGCCCTTTCAGCATGTCCTTGGGCTATACGAGTCCCATGTGGGGATATATTAATATGTTGGCACACACACGTATTACATATTATTTAATATATATTGTATTCTCATCTTGATGAAGAATAATATACTTCATAATATTTATGCAGCTGTATAAAGACTATTTGTGGGTAAACTATCTCCCAGGGACATTTTAATCATGTGGAGAGCTATATTTATGATTAGAAGGCAATGGTAGAAGGGTTCAACTAATTAAGATATTTTGGGCACATCATTTGACAGTTGCATGACAACATCAAGAGAAATATGAAGGTCTTGTAGAGGGATCCAATGAATTTCGAGAATATCATGGATAGACAACGCCTTGACATGACTGTTCTTATTGATGCTGGCATTGTGACGGAAGACACTGGGCAGTGAGGGTCCATTTATGCAGTGAGTCAGCCAGATGTTGCGAAGCGACGATGATGTGATATGACATGGTAGAAAAGTCATCTTTGAGATTGACCAATTTGTTTTACTATTTCCAGGGATGGCAAGGTGGGAGACATTAAAGTGACTGTGATTCAGGAATCGAACGATGCAATCAAGATTGGCATGGACAGTATTTCCGGAATGTAAGTTAATTGTACCATATACAGTTCTGTCTGTTAAGTTTACAAAATTAGTGATAATTATCACACATCAAATCGTATTTTGCACTATTCAGATTTCTTAACAACTTGTGTGGTGAAAATGTCATGATCTGATTTAATGGCTGAGTTCTAGCAGATGGCAGAAATTGAAAAACGTTGAGATGGGCTACTTTGAAAGGGTTATGCTGTTTATTTCTTAGATCTACTGGGCATGTCGTTGTTGTGATTATCCCTGCTTCAACAGATGACCACCAAGTTGTGCCAAGTTCTGCCATTCCAGCTGATGACTATGACAGTTTGAAGTAAGTTAGAAGCAGAGCAATCCCTAAAGCAAATATGAGAGGCAGAGCTGTTAAAGGGTATGGTTGTTAGAAATTTCATTCTCTTAACCTAGGCATCCAAAGGCAGATGGCCAATCCTCTCTCTCCCCCACTGTCTGATCTTACACTAACAGAATACATGTGATGCAATGGTGCAGCAGTATTCTTTGCCATGTAATTGAAGGTTGCAGGTTCGAATCTACCTGAAGCCGCTGTGCACCCATAATTGTCTCTGAGGAAGTCATTGGTTCCCACCACTCATCTCCAGATGGCATAAGCGAATGAACCTTACTAAGGGCAGAAATCACCATGTAGGGCTACTCATTATAATGGATGACCTTGAGATGCCTAGGTTAAGAGCCTAGGGCATCGAATATTGAAAGCAATTTCTGTTGCACGGATTTGTACTTGTGACTTGGTTTTTATTATGCTGATCTTATTTTAGACACACCTTGAAATAAAAAGTATGATAAATAAGTTACTTTACCTTTGAGTATTAATAAATTTAGTCAAAGGAAGTCGGTTACATAATTATTTACGCAGTTGTATCAATACATTTTAAAAGAATTTTTTGGTGTATTTGTTATTGTCAGGTTCCCAATTCAAGTATGCGACAACATCGACTGAGAGATGAAACATGACTCATGCACTATGCCAATGTCATTTAAAGTGCCTATTAATAGTTAAAATTTTACAGGTACAAAGGCAGCAGGAGCAATACTTTTCTTAAACATTCTTTCTGGCATTTATTTTTGGTATATATGTAAATAATTGCTTAAAATTACAGGTATTAAAATACCTAAGGCCTTTGAGACTCAATTGAAGTATAAAATTCTGAAACTGTTTGGGGTGTTGTTGAACTTCAGTATCAAAATCGAGACATTTTATAATTGTTTCTAGTCTTAGTGGCCGTATGTAACATTATAAGTTTTAACTTAATACTTTACACACTTAGTGAAACATCATTTAAAAAATCCCAGGGTATATTCATATTCTAATTTTAAAACTAGGGAAAATGTGTTGTTTGATAATTTTATTACTTTAGGAAAATGCAATTTCAAAAATGCTTGTAATTAAATTGTGAAATTGTTTAGATTACTACTATTTCAAGTTGTAAGTTTTTTTGCACATTATGCTGATCATGATTCCGATTTTGAAGTCTTATTTTGTCTGTATACTTTGGTTGATGACATTGTGAAATGTGTTTCAGATGAATAAATTTGTATTAATTGTTGTTTGTGTCCTGTCTGTTTATCTGTCTGTTAAGTGCAAGTTAAGTAAGTTAAAAATGTATCTCCTCAAAAATAGCTAAAAATACTGGGATAATAGCACGTACTGCATACATCTTACTTCCCATGTTCGTGTAAAACTATATTATTCGCTTGTATATGCTTACTTAGCATACTGTAATCTAATATGGGCATCCACATACACTAGTAGACTGCATAGACTGACAAGGTGACAATACTCCAAAAAATGGTGATTTGTATAGTGGCTGGTACTGCATATTTATCGCGACTGTGGGACATTATCCCCTGGACACAAACCCCCAGATTAATTCCCCCAATTTTGCGTAGGACATTATCCCCTCTGACAAAATCCCCCCCCTCTGCACAATTAGTCTGTTTCTTCATGTAGTTTATAAAGCTTAATTGCCTTGGTTTTGATCGCTGTGTCAACTTATTAATGCCGTTGTCACGAAATAGAGTATCCCCCGTATTAATTGTATCCCCCCAAATTACAAAAAGTCGAAAAAACCGCTTCCGCGTTTATTTTTTTGGACAAATTAATTTTCATCTGCTTTGTTTTGAAAAATGACACTAACAGGTATGTTTATTCCTACTAGAGAATTTGTTTTGCGCTGTTTTTAGAGCACTTAAAACATTTAAAACACTTAAAAACACTCAGAGTCACTAAATAAATTCGAGTTGCTTTTATCTGAGCATTGCTTAGGGCACTTAAAACAATCAGAATCACTTTAAATTTTGATTACAGCATAATTTTTTTTATTATGCTCATTTTTCACAAAAGGAGATAAAATGGTCTATCCTCCCGGATAGTATAGACCGGTTAATTCCATCCGGGGGATAGATTAATTCATCCCCCCGGATAGCTTTCAGGGGGGATACTCCGTTTCATGACACCGTCACCAAATCTCACCAATAAGACTTAGGCTACTAGTACTGCCATTCAGGTGCAAACTAAAGGCTTGTTAGCGTCATTTAGTTATTCTTTCTAACACAAGGAGTTGTTAGTGACAGTCAGATACACAATTACACCCTTTTAATGCTGCTTGCGACTTGCAAATAGAGACTTGCAAATGTTCTTAACATCCAATGAACATTCCCATGAACTACATCTGTCAGGAACATTTGGCGACTAGTGCAATAAATTAATAATATATTCTTAAGGGTGTATTTCGACCTATAGCCTTAATGCTTATATGCTAATATATAGACCTACCCTAACATATTCTTGTAAATTTGTTGATGTATAATTTTCATGTACAGAATACAAATATAAGCCTTAACTATTCTAAAACTTTTCAACTGTGATGTCTGTTCACCTTAACATAGGCCTATTCTTATTTTTTGCATCTTTTTAGGTGATGGCATCATAGACCGGGGGGGGATAATGTCCTACCACAGGGGGGATAATGTCCAGGGGGATAATATCCTTTCCCATTTATCACATACTACACCATCATTTTGTGATTTCAACGTATTAAAATTTCAGCAGATTAAACTCTATAAATCAGGAGAATTTATGTACCGCTTTGACAACGATTTGCTCCCTCCTGTTTTCAGGGGATTCTTTAATCTTGCTTCACAGATTCATTCTCATTCAACCTCGACACACTACAGATGCATTTTTGCTCACACTAATTCCCATCTGTTCTCTATTAGAGCCACTGGTCCTTCAATCTGGAATAAAATCCCTCAAGAAATCAGGCAATCTCCATCGTTATCGTTGTTTAAGGAAAAGTTACGCTCTCATTTAGTCGGTAATGGCAACAATGTGTTATGTTGTATCATGTTTAGCTATTAAGCCACTCACGCATACTCTTTTTGCACTTATTATTTCGTTATTCTTTCTTATTTAGTTAAGAGTTTGCTCTGTCTAATTTAGTTAAGATATCTTAAGTAATTGTAATTATTCACTGTCTTACTTAATAGCTATTGTCGGTGGTTTCATCTATTTGCTTTACATGTACGTAGGTGTCCCTATCTAGCGGGGTCAGTGATCCATTCAGGGTCTATCCTTGTGGTCTGTGATCATTCCCCTTTGAAAATGTGACTTGCAATCTATAACTGTAAAAATGTTTGGTTACAAAATGATTGATTGAAGTCAAATCTGTCTCTTTATATTGTCTTGGATGATGGAATTACAGTAATTATCGTAACGATCCATAGAATTTTGATCACAATACACAGAATAAACCTGTTTACATCATACCTTTTAAGAGCCTCTTAAAGAAGCCTAAGATGTCTACCTAGAAATATGTCATAAAATAAAAAGTAAAGTAAGATGTTATAACATGATACAAGATTAGACAGATAATAGGAAACACTTAGTGTTCCTTGCATTGTTATAGAGAAACCAGCAAAAAAAGCAGAGGGCAAAACAGTTAGCATGGTCCTGCACAAGATTTCAGAAATGTATACCGAGTGAAGCTAAATGCATTCTGTACCGGCTTCACTGTTTCTAGAATACTCGAGACTGCTCCAGTATTAAAATATCCGTCATCAACCAAAGTATACAGACAAAACAAGTTAAGTAAAACCTGTCCCTTTAGATCAGCAGTTCTCAACCTTTTTAGTGCGGCGACCTCTTGGTAACATTTCGAAAGTTGTGATGACCCGTAACAACGAAACTGATCTAGTTTCCCTCCTTCACTGCCTTTTTCACCATTGTCCATTGATATGCATTTTCACTTCATAGATCAAAAACAAAAACTGTTTTTGGCAACTGTGTGAAGTTTCCTGGTTCTTGAGAGTCTGAGAGCTACCTATTCATTAGTTTGAAGTTGAAATTTCATAAGTGTAGTCTGTTTGTGAAACTTGAACAATTGCCACGTCTCGCTCCCCAAAGGCAAATTCCCGTCTCAAGTGTGCCTTCTTGGCATCATCAGCTATTCAGCTTTGTTCTTAAAAATACTGGTCATGATTCCCTGCATAGTGAGGATGTTTAGTATCTGAACAGCGCTTCTTTAATTGGTGGTTTTCATTGATTCGACCGACAAAATGTCTTTACAAAAAACCTTGGTGATTTCTTTATTCATGCTGCAATTATTAAACTTAAACAATAGGCTACCCTGAAGATTGGTCTTTCTTAACACTCATTTCATACAGCCGATTTGTTTTGGGAGGCTATCAGTTTCATGAACTTTACTCGTGTTCTTTATGAATATGCCGAGAATGGGAGGCATTTAGGGAGGGCACACCCCATCCACATTGTTGGCAGCTTTTTTATATCCACACTGCAATGGTCGCATTTGATGCTGTCATTTTAGTGAAATTGTTCATCATTTCAGTGCTGATAGTCATAGTTTAAGACTTTATAAGTGTCCCCTCCCATAGTTCAAAATTGTTTTAATTTCCACACTGCAATGGTCGCATTTTCAGCTGTTATCTCAACAAAATTTCTCATAATTTAAGTGCTGAAAGACCTAGGACTTCAATAAATGTCTCTTCCCCATGGTTTAAATTTTATAATTTGCGTATGGTAATAATTGTATTTTAAGCTGGCATATTAAAAAAATGATCATTATGGATAAACAAAGGATAACACTGTAGAAATTAATTATGATATTTATTAAATATTTGTGAAATATCGGTGGAATATCAGCAGCTCGGTCCTCCACCACAAATTTCAGGGCCATCCCCAACTCTTTGCCCATGCATAGGCCTCACTATCTGACAGCATAATTACTTTAAGAAGTTTAAGGAAACCAGACATTGTTTAACTTTTTAGAAAAATGGTAAAGTGGAATTCACATTTTAAAACTGAAATGGCAAAACTAAATTATCTACTGCAATCTAACAAATGAATAACACCGAAAGCATAGGTAAATGTATTTTAAGTTGCTATGGTGTGATAGATAGCATCGAAATTGCTATTACATCCCTTGCAAATTGCTGAGGGTCCAGGTGCCCCATGATAAATCGTCAGGCGACCCCCATGGGGTCGCGATCCACAGGTTGAGAACCGCTGCTTTAGATGGCTTTATGTATAACGATGTTACAGTATTCTCAGACTAACTAGATACTAATTACAACACTATACACAGCAAAAATTAACAGTAGCAAAACGGTTCACAATCAGATCCACCAAATACAACAAAATCACAGTCACATATCAATTCACAATTCATTTTATACCCAAATTTACAGCCATAAGTCACTCACTGAAGATAATGACAATGTAAAATTCACACAACTGCTGCCTTTCAGAGCTACACAAGTCAAACATCAAAGCAAATCAACATAAAATATAAAAGTCAGATTAATAATTACAAAAACACTATTTGAGACAACGGCCCTAAAATCTACTCCACATGCAAGTGGAGATTCGTAACGTCAGTGGCCAATAAAAATCCTCAAGAAAAGCAATTTAGGAAACTATAGTATTTCTGTTAACGTAAATCCTGCTAAATTAAATCTACTTCTAAAATATGCATTAAAACACCAACTGAAGATGTGATGTGTCAAATATCCAGTGGAAGACATTTTAAAATCTGTTACAATTTGAACACTAATTGTTGATTACCAGAGGGATTTAAACAATTCCTTAATTATTATTAGATGGCCATAAATTTTTTACGACTTTTAATGCATTTGAAGGCAGAAAATCTTAATCTGAAATGCAGAGTACCACAGTAGTGCTTAAAGGACATGGCTAAGGACCCCACACAGCAACCGCTTTAGGTGAAACCCATGATCCCACATTACAATTGGAACATCAACCATCATGCTATGCTCTCAGGCAAAATTCATGCGTTGGTCCTTCAGAATATATTTATGCTTACGGACCTATTTACTCATAAATAAACAAAAAGTAATATGGCATTTATTTCATGGATGTATAGAAGTTATAATTTACATATATGTAAAACAACACTGCCCTTACACAACTATCTTATGTAGAAAACATATTTAACAAAATGTATATGGTAAATTTCACATGCTCCATACAAAACAAGGCAAGGTACTCGTACAAAACAAGGCAATGCACTGGCAGTTCATAGGCCAAGTGATACAAGACTTTCCATGGACAAACTGAAGACATTAGAAGACTCTTAAATGGAAGAGCAAGCATAATACAAAAAATTCCATGAAATCACACATAATTAAAACAAAAGTCAGAAATTTTACAGTCACGCCTCAATCAAGATACACACAATTTTCCAAATAGCACGATTTGCATATATACCTTACTTAAACTTACATGTTCACACTGCTACAAATGTATGATAGATCAGCATGTACAAATATGCCCATTAGAAACTGTTGCTCATTCATTTATAAAAACGCATTTCATAAAATGATATGTAAAATGATAATTTACCAATTGTCCATATCTACTCCACAATAAAAATCACACCACAGATTACAAGATTACATTTCGCTTCAAATATTGATGCTTATATTTTAACATGGCAAAACTGTCCGTGATTCACAAAAGTGCTCGTTTTTGAAACCAATGCAATGCAAAAACAGCTGAAGGCGAGTCAAAAATGAAAAAATCACCCACCCAAAACGTTGGCAGAAATAGTCCTAATTAATCAATGTGACAGCAACAATGAAAGAGACAACAGTCACAAAAGCAAAACTCAATTGACATGCAGTAGCCATCCCAAACAGTTTGACATAATACAAAAAACATTGCAAAATGCAAATACACACAAGCAAGAAACTGGAGAAGATGCAACTGTTGGAATATAATAAAGCATGATAGCTTGCAAATAACAAAATAGCAGTACGTAAAATGTTTCAAATTTTCACTCTAGGTATTTCATTTCTCTATCAATTTCTATTTCTCCATAATAAATCCATATATGTCATTCGAAAATTACGCTTAATATGCAATTTAGCGACCACAACTGTACATGCGATTTACTCAGATTGACAAATTGACTCCAAAACGCAGAATTTAATTTTGGCTTAAAAGTACGGCTCCGTTTTGGTCCTAGCAGACTTAATTTCCGAACCAACCAGATGATGCTTCTGAAAAGACAGACATTGGGTAAATGTAAGCTATGCAAAAAGATTTTTAGACATTAACTTGTTCTAATTATTTTCAACTCTTACATAAAATCTCGTTCAGCACATTAAAATTAATAAGTTAATCAATTCACTGTACATTCATTAATTCTGGGACTTTATAAAGCGCTCCTTTACGAAGCCTACTCAGAGTCGTTAGAAACTCTAGATGCTGGAATATGCTAAGATCTCTCTATTCCTTAAAATAAAGTTTATATAGTGCCACAGCAATGTTCTTAAAATCTGCAATAATTTACATGCTACGATACACATCTAGCAGATTATCTTAGGGAGCTTTGTGTGCCATGTTATCCATCTATTCCAGGTCGTAGATTCCTTCGCCCTGCCATGAATGGTAAACTGATTGTACCTAAGGCTTGAACTTCCACAGCACTGAATAAAAGCTTCGCTATGGTCAGTCCATCTTGCTAGCAGGCTCGGTAATGACTGGGACTATAAAGAAGTCTTTCTTTGCCCCTTTTCCTCAAGCATTTCAAAACCATTCTCTTTGATCGCAGTTTGGTGCTGTCAGGCTGGGAGCATCCCTGAGTAGTTTCTCTTGAAGTGGCAGTACATAAATTCATGACTACACTTCAATAAAACAGCATGATTAAGACGTAAACCACTGAACACTAACGGTGGCTTCGCTATCGTGAGATTTTCCCGAGAACAGTGACTTCGCACAGGAGATTGTGTCCGCATAGCTGGAGAGTCCGCTCGAGGTTGATCCAAATGTCTTTCCGGAAAATCCATTACCTTTTGGAACCTCAGTGGCATGTGATTTTGAATCCAAACCGATGTTATTAAGACCTTTCGGCATACTGCCGACCAACTGGAAAATGTAAAAAAAACTGATCTGAACACCAAGCAAAATTAGCATATATCAATGTCAGCTTATTTTGGTATTGGAGCGCTATGGGAATTTGCACCAGATGTAAAAAACGTTCACCAAAAGGACCTAGTGCTGTTAAAACTGATTTCAATGTTATAAAAAGAAGCATGCTCAGGACAGTGACGAACTACCAGATCAACTACGAGGACTTATATAGTGCCCCTTCAGGGTGAATACTCAGAAGCGCTCCCAACCCCAGAACGGCTAAAAAGGACAGCTTGAGATGTGCATAGAAAGAGTTGGAGCAGACACTGGGACAAAGGCAGAGGCCAACCACTGAGAAGGCAGGATTCTGCTTTGTGGCTGAACGGGCTAATGAGCACAGTAGAGCGAAGAGAGTGGCGAGTCAGTGCACTCAGAAAAAGGCAGAAGCGATTGCCAAGATACAAGAAAGCAAGACCAACAAGGACCACAAATCAAATAATTATCAAATAGTGGAAGACTATCTTACAAATTAGAAAAACATTCAACTGACAATATCTCTAGAAACTGTGCCATTTCAATTGCACAAGCAATTACAATTCTTACGGATTACATTACAGCACAGTCTCCCTGAATGTATCCGTAATACCGAGCTAGTTTGTGCTACACTTTCAGCCACACTTTCACTAAGATAAAACAAACAGAATGTGACTAAATACCGATTCCTTAGACTGTGAACGCAGCGGTGAAAAGACGTTTGTCAAATTCTTCTGAGATCCAAGAACGGAGGCAAACGCCTTTGACGGAGTTCCCACCTGGAAACAATCCACAGAAATCCATTTTTAGTCAAATCAATAGTGGGAGAAGAAACTGGCTTTAACCCACTTTAATCAGTGAATCCCAAAATAAAATAAAAATCATGACACACAACTCAAAGAAATTCTATGTACGCAAAAGTGGATGTCTAAGCAAAGACCATAAAATAGATTCAGCGGCTAATTAGGCTTCATCTCACACACACACATATATATATATATACACATGCATATTTATTTTTGAGTGCCTCTGAGTAGTTTTTTTCTTGAAGGAGCACTATACAAATGTCCTAATGAATGAATAGAAGTATAAAATTACACACACACACACACACATGCACACACACTCAGAGATATAATCACATATAATTATTATTTCACTCTTAAGTTATTTCATCCAATTAAATTTCCGTATTCTTCTTAACAATGTCTTTTGTACTCCTTAACCCTTTCACAGCAAGTACAGTACTAATAGACTGCAAAACCAATGCAGTGTATCATCATTAAAGGATAAAAGTCAGTCTCAAGTCACCAATTACCTTCTGCAATTTCTTTGTCGGCGTGTTCTTCGACGGTGTTCCGAATCTCTTGAGTCCAGATGGAGTCAACGGTTTGCTGCCAAACTTCAACTCTTCTTCCATCTGCTTTGCCTTCTGCTGATGCTAAAATACCGAAGCAGAAAAAACCAAAAGGTGATCTTAAACAGTGTCAACTTTGGACTTAGCATGTATGCTTGGACCCAATCTTAGATGACTGAATTTCTAGGTAACTGACTTTGGTGATGGGGATTCTTTAAGTATTAGTCACTGGGATCTTATAAATTGCTAATTTATTAATAAAACCGGTACATAATAATATAAATAACTAATTAATTAAGGCTCACTTCACTCTGTCTCTTAAGAATCTCAAAACCATCTTATTTAGCCATGGCTGGGTCAAGATCACTTCTGAGTAGCCTACCTAGAGAGTCACTATATAAACCATCCAAAATAATAATAATAATAGATGAAACTAACTGGACAATCAGAATTCACAGCGCCACTCGTCAATGTTCAAACAATACAATCAGATGTCGAAACATCTGGAAGACCGAATCATTGTGTTCGTAATCGCAATCTAATCGGCAATGCCATTAGAATAATGCACCCAGCAACAACGGATGGCTTCTTCAAATAAACCAGTCAAACACCATAATCAACTGAGGAAACAAAGAAAAAAAAGAGGAAAAAAGCTAGATTTCAACACAGTGAATTTAATCATCTTGAAAATTAGTGTCAGGAATCAATAATTAATTTTTTTTATTATCAGTTAGATATAAATTTCTGAAAGAATACACTCATCATTTATGCACCCCTGTAACAGCATGTCCATGCAATGGCGCCATATAAATTGGTATAATTACATAAACAAACTGCATTACGAAAAATAATTACCCGTGACATTTTCTCGTTTTCCTTCTCCATGGCGAAGTCGTCATGATCCTTCCTAACGTAATCACGGAACGACATTCCACTGATGAGGAATTGTCTTCCAGTCGATTGCTCCCAATCCTCGATCTGCGAAATCAGTTCCTGCTCCACCTTGGGTGAGGAAGAAAACAATAACCGATGCAAAAAACAATTGCCAAAAATAAACAGTTGTTTTACTACAAACATAAGTCTGTTGGTCCATGTGTACTAGGCTCAAAAACAATCAAAGACAAACAAATTTAGTAATAAAGGTCTATTGTCCAAAATATATATGCCTCCTCTGTGCCTTGAGATCAATGTGGGTGTGGCACTGATGGCGTAAGCTGGATAGAACAAATAACATGGTGAAAAGGGGAATCAGTTGGATAGAACAAAAGACGAGATTTTACAAAAGTTGATGAAAAAACGTCTTTAATAAAAACAATCAGAAGATGTCAGAGAATGCCTATCCTGCTGTTTAGTCCAATATGTGAGGCACCCTTGTAACAGCATGGCTGTTTTATGGCGCCATAGAAATTGTCATTGTTATGATTATTATTATTAATGTGGCTGAGTCATATATTGAGGTGAGAGATTCTCTCCAAAGAACCACAATCAAGGAAAGAATAGAGCATGTAATCGGAGAACAAACCTTTGGTAGATCCTGAGCGAGTTTCTTGCGTGCTTTCTCCTCCTTTAGTAAGTTTCCGCCTCGATTTAGAAATCTATCCGGATTACCTGCTTTGCGCTAGATACGATAAAACCACAAACCATTTTAATATTGATCACAAATGCTAAATCTTGATTCCATTTTCTTCAGATGTTATTTCCAATCAGCAACATGTATTCAGGGGATATTAATATTACTATTATTAGATAAATTTTTAACGTGCACACTGCACAAGGCCACACCGAAATTCAAATCAGAAGCGTGAAGTCAGCCACTAGAAGATGCAGTTTGAAAAGCATGAACGTGAAAGACAAGGAGAAATGTTCAGTGAGTTCTGAGCCGCTCTTTAACAGTCAAGTCAATTTGAGATACGAAACAAGAATGTAAAGTTGATTTCATTCCAGAGGGGAAATGCTGAAGCTCATATCTTAACAACTATTATTTCGAAACATTTAGATAGCAAGGTCTCATAAGATTCTGAATATATATCTTGCTTGACATTTATCTTTTTACAGGCCTTCCTTACACACAAAAATCTTGATTATACCTATACTTTAACTGTATTATATTTCAAAAAAATTTTACAAATCAATATTTACTTCAAGTAATTAAAACTTGTGTTATCCGATTTCACGAATTCTCTTAATATGTCATAACAGGGATGTTTTAAGGAATTTTTAGAAACTGCACAACCCCTTCTTTCCTTTCCCATCCTCCATGGTAAATTACTTCCAATCGGAGGAAAATGGCCTTTTCAACTAATTTTAACTGCACAGAAGTGCTTCTAAAACTGCACATATCCATTTAGAACTGCACATTTTGTGTACAACTGCATGTTTAAAAAAGCCCTGTGTCATAATAAGTTTTGTTCACGCAACCTAATACGTATCCATATAATTTATCATACCTCGCATGACCGTCTACCTTCGTAAAACAGAGTTTTGATTACCTCCAATTCCAGAAACTCCAGCCAGAGTCCCTGCCTCCGAGTCACCTTTTCCAGAACGTCCTTGTTAGCTTCGTAGTAGGTTTTAACAACCTCCAGTTCCAATTCATGCAATGACAGCAGTTCTTCTGTAGCTGGCACTGGAAGACAGGTCAACAGGTCAGTACCATCATAAATATATTTGCTTAATAGCAAGACCAGATGACACACAGCAACTCAGCACAGTGAACAAAGGATCCGAGTGGCTGACCCCTCCACAGTGAGGGATTAATCCTAGCCAGAAGGAAAAGAATAACTCTGCATAGTGAAGGGGGAGCGAGACTGCGGCTGAACAAAGTTTGCTCTAAAACATTGTTTTTGGCTAAAAGACGGTGTTAGATTTTGTAAACCCATGTGATTAGTCTGTATATCAATACAGAACACTTATCAAATAAAAACTGAGTGCACACGAGGGCTGTTTTTAAGGAATTTTTAGAACTGCACAAACCATTCTTTCCTTTCCCATCCTCCATGGTAAATTACTTCCAATCGAAGGACGACTTTTTATGCTAGTTTTAACTGTACAGAAGTGCTGAACTACAACTGCACAAATCCATTTAGAACTGCACATTTTGTGTACAACTGCACGTTAAAAAAGTTAACTGTACAGAAGTGCTGAACTACAACTGCACAAATCCAGTTAGAACTGCACATTTTGTGTACAACTGCACGTTAAAAAAGTTAACTGTACAGAAGTGCTGAACTACAACTGCACAAATCCAGTTAGAACTGCACATTTTGTGTACAACTGCACGTTAAAAAAGCCCGGTACACCCAAGATACCTACATAAGGTCGGAGGAACACTCAGCATTGTGTGTGTGTGCATGTATGTGAGGGTACACATGCACATAGTAAGTATGCACTAGTGAGTACCTCCTAAATATGCTCATTAATAGACAGAACAAACACTGTCTGAGTTCACTTAGAACAATAAAGTTAATCTCCGAGATAGAAGGACACGACATCTGCCTAACCAAAAAAGCAATAGCTATTGTCTTTCATGCCGTGGTACCCAGATGCAAGAACGTACCTTCCGCAAATGGTCTGAACATCATCCTATGCTCTTGGAGGACATAGCACTTGTCCCACCAATTCGTCAGCTCATCCCGCGTCCGCTCGACAATGTTCTGGATGTTCTGGAGCCTCAGCTGCTCACACCTCGACAGCTCCTCCCGCAGCTGCAACAAAATGGGCAAAAACATTCGGCATACTTTAAATTAAGTAATGTAAATATATGACGTAACGTAAAATATAACATAACGATCTCCTAGTTCCATGATCAAGGACAACTTTGGTCCAAATTAGATCATTTGCCAACTCTGGAATGCCTCCGGAATCACCTAAAATTTTGTTCCGTTTGTACTGACCGCTGTTATTTTGTGATTATACTCTGCCAATAATTGTGGGGCGCGGTGGTGTAGTGGTGGCGTCGTTGCCTTGAAGCCGGAAGGTTCGAGGTTCGAATCCACCTCAAGTCGTTGCATAGGGACCTTGGGCAAGTCCTTCACTCGCAATTGCTCAGAGCTTCAGCGTGAAACTCCGATGCAATGTCCATTCTGCAGTCGGGAGCGCCTCTGAGTAGTGTGCTTGAAGGGGCCCCATAACAAGTGCACATACATACAATAAAGGCTTCTATTACTACAATAATAAACCAAACTGTTAAGAATTTTATTAAATAATTTCAAACAACGAGCAAACACTGAGCATAATAACGACATTAAACGCAAAAAATCACTCACAAGCGAAATGGCTTCTTTCGAATGGTTTGTGATCTGCTTGCTGAAGGACTCCGTCTCCTCCTCTTCAAGGTCAAGTCTGCTCCACAGAGCCTTGACCTTCACCCAGAGACTGGCCATGACCTCTCGATTGACGGTCAACTGCTGGACAAGCTGTGAAACATCAACAACAATGCCACCAGTTTGAAACAAATCCTTACACAATGAAACAAAATCCAAATTTAAGAACGAAAAATACATCCTTGTAACCGTGGCATGCAATAAATGTTAACTAACTCAAATTTTAAATCAAAATGTAGGTTTTAAAACTCACTTCAATATCAACTCAATATACACTTTTTTATATCTTACTTTAATTTCAACTTAGTATACATACACTTGCCTCAACTACTTAGATAACAATGTGTTTGGCACTTTCTTATGTATCAGCACTTAAAAGCCATCGGTAATATTACTAACCGTCCTGATATAACTATATTAATACACAAAAAATATATACAGATAAATCACAAAACCAGTCTATATTGTTCGTAGAAACGTGAAATGCATGGCATAAATGTCATACTCGCAACCTGGTTGCATTTACCCAAACTGCAAATATGCAGAATTAAGCATTTTCCATCTGAAATTGGCTCCCACAGGGGCAACATCTGCTTCCTCGGGCACTAACAATTCAAAATATTTTTTATTCAAATCAAAACTGTGCTTCTTATGCCATGATAGAGTCGGGAGAGCTTCTGAGTAGTCCCCCTGAAGAGTGAGAAGAGATTCTGAGTAGTCCCCTTGAAGAGTCGGGAGAGCTTCAGAGTAGTCCCCTTTAAGAGGTGCTATATAAATTCTTGAACGATTGAATTTATGAGTGATGCAAACCCGTTCACGATAATCCTTCACACGACCGATGTTGTTCATCGTCAGCGAAACAGCTTCCGCATCTTCTACGACGTCTCGCTCAAACTCTGACGTTGGCACCACCGCCAGGTCGTCCATCATCCGCAGGATCTCCTCTCGGATGTCGCTGAACTCCCTCCACCGCTTCTCCTAAAATGAAATGGTGCCAACAAAACAATTGATGTAACACTGCAAAAGGTAAAAAAATTGTTTTGAATATTCTGAATGGTCTTTGAAGCATGTTAAATATTGACGAAACACAAATAAGATGCACTTACGCATGACTGTTTCTATTGCATTGAATTGTATTTATGAATTTATAAAGCACCTCTAACAGAATAACTAAATTCAGAGTATTCGGCTTTTTCGTCAGCAGAAAAATATCTGGAAGAAAACCCGTTAAGGTGAGAGAGACAGCTGAGGAAAAACGAGAAATTAGTTAATCAGCGAATGGAGTCTAATCAAGAGCTGACAGACGGCATGGATGGGTAGACTGTGCGGCACTGGTGCATCAGCATCATTGTGGTAATGTAATGCATCCAACAATTTTGGGTTCATATCAGCCGTAAAGGCTCCACGTAACGACAATTATCACATCGTGTCTCTTTTGGATAAACATAAACAATAAAAAATAAATAATAATAATAAATACCAATCTAATATCATTAAACAACATAACACTCTGCAGAAACATCCTGACAAAATTGTTTCGTACCTGCTCTGTTTCCAGATCCTTAACGTGCTGCTGGAGCTCTTCCAGCTGCCTCAGGCTCGGCACACTGCCAGAGGAGATGGAGTAGGGGGTGGCGGATAATTCCCGGCACAGCCGTTCGTCCTCTGCCTTTAACAGCCGCAGCTGGTCGACGCGAAGTTGTTTTTCGGTTTGCAGTTCGCTGATCTTTACTCGAAGTTTCTTCTCAAGTTGCAGAACTGAACAATCGTTGTCAGGCTGCAATCAAACCATGAATTCTTTTGACCATTTTTTCTTATGCGCTAAGTCAATTGGGCAAATAGATGCCTAATCAGCTGTTCATGTGTCCACACATTACATACGCAGGGAGGGTGACCAAATTTAAACGATTTGCATACAGGTGTGTACAGTGTTGGGGAGGGGTCTCAACAAAATGTACACAAAATGAATTTCTAATCATGACCTCCAAAATAGCCTATAAACTTTGTATTATCATCCAATAGCATTTGATTACATTATCAATCAATCAATCATAATTTATATAGCGCACCTTCAAGGTACCTACTCATAGGTGCTCCCGGCCAAGATCAAGCAAAAAAAACAGTCTTCAACAGTTGGTGAAGTTGAGAGGAGCTTGGGAGGAGTCGCATAGTCAAGGGAAGTCCACTCCAGGTTGTTGGACCAACCACAGAGAATTACATTACATATATTTACAATATTAAGAACATTATAGTTATATGCTCTTCAGATCTAAATGTCAGTAAACCATAACGGGCATGAAACGAGGAAAGAGAAACAGAAGATCTCGCAAAGCTATTTGGTAGCGAATTCTTTCTAAGATAAAGGACCAAAATGCAAAATGGTAAAGAATTATCGTCAAAACAATACGGTCTACCTCAAATGGACGAAGACCAAGTTCTTCCGTGAGACTGAAAAGCTCCAGCGAGAACTTTTGGATGTTGTCGAGCAGCTTCTTCCTCAGCAGATCCTCCTCTCCGATCATGTCGTCAAGCAGTCCACTCAGATGCTGAAGGACGATCGTCTCTCGCGACCGGCGTTGGTCCAGCTCTATTCCGATCTGGTCCCAGATGGACACTAGACGGTGCATGGCTCCATCGAGACACTGGTGCATGTCAGAGTAGCTACCAAAATCAGTGTTATGTGATGTCATTCACGTTACATAAAACACAGTTCTTAGTATTGTATTGTAATGTAATACTGATTGATGGCATTTTATAATCATATCAAGTATATCCATTATTTGTAATTATCAGTTTGACAAGCAAGTATTTCGTAATTCCCGTAATATCTTCTGACAAGCTGAGCAGAAGGCGGTCGTGTTTAACAAGGACAAAATTAACTCTAAACTACCCTCCCGACGCTAGCCAGTAAACTCGCGCACCCCGATACTAAATGTCTGCTGCTAACTTTCGCCTGATCTTGCTTGCCATACAGCATTCGTAGTTTTCTGTCTTGATAGATTTCAATTCAATTTTGACATCTGTTTCAGAGCAACACGGGGGGGTCCCGTAGCTCAGTGGAGAGAGCGCTGGCCGTTAAACTGAGAGTCAGCCGCGCGGACCCGGGTTCAAGCCTCACACGGGGCAAAAATTTATTTGAATTTTCTGTTAGCTGCCATTGGCGCTTTGCTGTTGTGTTGCTTGACTCGGGTTCTGCTAAAAATAAAAGATAGCCCCTCCCACTCCTGGCTTGGCCGAATCAGGAGTTATCCAGTACTTAGGCCATTAGTGTTAAGTTACCGAACCTGTTGTAGCCGAACTGCGTGTCGTGCGAAGCAGGCCGTATTTCGTATAACTTGTACATGTAATCGTTCTGCGGTTTGTCAGATTGAATGTCAATAAACGAAGATTATTAACACGTACCGAAAGCTTTGCTTGTCCATGAGCAATTACGCTAAACACGATCTGAACCGCAATAAAATTCCCCCGTCGACCCCCAACAGTATTCTTTCCATCGTTACTTACCCACGATTTCCATCCATCCTGGTAATTAACTCAAGATATTGTTAAAATAAAATGGTAAAGATTTTTAATAATTGCTACTACAATCATTGTCAATTTGAAATCTGAAGCCAATGAACATGAAGCAGCTTATTGGTCAGCAAACGAGAAACGCTGTATCTCTGCTGTATGCATAAGAATACCAAATTATCTAGCGCTAGTTTTATTTTTCTTTGTACATTTACCTTGTTTAAACACGCAACGCGATTGCAGGTTATAAAAATCAATGCTCTCTAGAACAATTTAATATTTTTAAACGAGTTCATTCTTGCTACTTAACTCAAAGGCGTCACGCCATTACTTTTTATTGGTCCAACGTGCGTCAAGGAGCCTTTGAGCATAATGTCAGTTTTCATGTCGAGCGTGGCATGTTTTGAAAAGACTTTGAATTGCGTAACAGTACCATGGCACTCGTTTCAACCAGCCGTAATTGTTATCAAAGAGATGTTATCCGGTAAATTATTTTATCCAGTCTGAAAGGCAAAGCAATCTGAATCCATGAAAGTAAGTAAGTAAGTATATTCTTCAATGCATCTTTAATGTTCCGCAGTTCTAATGTCTCGAATCTATGTAAATTTAAAACCATCTCGTATTGCTGTAGGCTAACAAGTCTGACAAATAAATATTGCGAACTTCAATAAAAAAAATTAATAAATTGTGTTATTTAGCTTACTACACTTTTCCGCCGCTTTAGGCAGCACGTGCAATAGTTCGCTAAGCGAAACTAGATCGCTCTGACCCAAATAAATAAACTCTGACCCCAAGTGGGGTCATTGTAAAGTGTAAACGGACTTGAATTTAATACTATATCAATTTTTGTTAGACACGGATATATTCCTTCATTTTTAGATAACGTTCACAAATCTTGACACGATGCCGTTCGATAAAATTCCCAGAACACGTAGAACCAAATCGGTCGAAAAAGAAACAGCTGGTGAGGATGAAGTTGATGCTTGCGCAGTTCGATTTTCTGCTGTTAATAAGAAGAAATCTGTTATTATCGCTCGACATCCTGACGATATCGGACTTCAGGAACTAGTCGAGGACTCGGAAGCAGATAAGGTAGATTCCGGGGAGTTTCCTTGTGATGCTGTGGTAAAATTAGAGGCAGACAGGTACACACTCCGACAGTCGCAGCACGTACAGATCGAAAATGAAGACTTGTCAAAACAGTTCGTTGAGAAGAAACCTTACGATGCTACATTGCCAGCACAAGGATCAGAAGCAAAAGCTGAAGAGAAGGCGTATAAGTACACCTACTGTGAAATGTTCTGGAGTGTGGTGGCAATTGGAAGCTACATCGTCGACATCGGCAGCGACGTTTTTGTTTCCTATATGTACTTTATTGAACAGCATTGGTGGTGGTTTGGGCTGACTATGGGATTTGCTGTGACCTCTTCGCTTACAATAACTGTGGCGAGCTTGACTTGGTACAAGCAAGACGAGCTGTCGGGGCGGGAGAAGGTCGAAGTCTCACGTGCGGAATGTATACGTCGAATCGTCTTGCATGTTCTACAGCTTGGTCCAGTGGTCAGGTTCGTGTGGTTCTTGCCTCCTGAAAGCCCCTAAATTTCTGAAGTTGCTTGTGGCAAGAAATTGTTGATCTAGAATGAATGCGTTAAACCTTTGCATTGTTAGAGAGAGAGAGAGACATTGGAATAAAAGGTGATTTACTATGTGTCCCCTGTGACAGTGTGGCAGCTTTTATTATTATTATTATTATTATTATTATTATACAGTATTTTAATAAGAATATTTTATTATTATTAATTTACTATTATTAGCCTTTTATGATTTTTCATTTTTGTGGTATTCTCTACTTACGTCTTACCACCTTGGTTTTCCAGGTATTCCGATGCCATACGGTACGGTCTTCGGAGTCGCCGGGCGGATAAGTCCAAGTCCGCGGAGGACCGCGAAGTCCGTGAATACTGGCTCAAAGAGAAGGCTGACGAGGACACTGACGCCACCCTTCTGCGACTCTTTGAGTGCTACCTGGAAGCGGCGCCACAACTCACGCTTCAACTGTACATTATCATGAATCCCAATCATGGATTGTCAAAGACAATATATTTCGGTTTGTTGCATTTTGTTGTTGTGGCCACATTGGTGCCTGCAGGTATTTTCTTAGGAGGGACTTGTAAACGAAATGGTCACATTGAAATTTTTGGGGAGTGCTTGAAAAATGTGGGAAGTTAAGAGCACAGTAAAAAAATTTATATATGTTTCTCAATGTAAATTTCACAATTTCATTATGTGTATCATTAGTGCAAAGAACTTAAAAATCAAAAACACTAGTTGAAAGGTGTGAATTTTCAAGGAGAGGAGGTGTCAGTGCCCCTATGTGCAGACGCCCATGGTTGGCTACATCCTAGCTGCTTTTTGTCTCTGCTATGGGCAGACATTATGTTTGCTTTTAGGCACATAATGCCTGGATGATTAGTTTTGGAAAGTATTTCTCCTGTTTCTTTCTTGTTATAGACTGTTATTTTAACTATGGTTTCTCTTGGAAAAAACTATTGGCCAGCACTTTGTGCTTTTTTTATAATAGCTATCGAAGTAATTAATAGCTTGAATTTGCTACTGAAGAGGTTAGATTTTTATTAGATTTTTATTCAATTTTTTTCCATTTAATTTTGTTGTAGTTTCCATTTTTTTATACACTCCTGTATAATTATTGTTCATCCCATATGTTCAACTGTGTAACTAAACCGGCTTAAGTACACTCACCCATCATCATCATCATCATCATCATCATCATCATCATCATCATCATCATCATCATCATCATCATCATCTTTGCTATAATAAACCACTTATCTAGGGTCCATACCTAGCAGGAGCTTCCCTACAGGGGCACATCTTGTTTTCTTACTTTCTCCTCTCTGCACATCTAATCACACATTCAACTAGGATCTTGAACCTATTGTACAATGCATATTGTGTAGTTGTTTTAGGAGCAGTAAATTTGTGCTTTGGTTAGATTAAGATTAGATTTGCCATAGAAATCATTAGCCTAATCCTGTAGTAGCTTGACCAGGTGGATTCTTAACGGTAGGACCGGAACCATGGTCTTTTGCAGGTGAACTTGCTCTGTAATCTGACAATTGCCGGATTTGAGTCCAGATGCTAATTGAAGTTTACATGTTAATAGAAGCCCGCATAGTTACCCTGCATAAGTTGTCGGATCTTGATTGTCTCTGTTATTAATCAAGCAGTGTAAGTTATACGAGTTAATATTAAGTAAATAATATAGGAAGTAAATGCACAGTCCTGAAATGCACTGACCCTTTGACCTCTGCCACCACCTCAATGTCTGATTATAGAGAAGGAAGACATGGGGTCACTGCACCATGTTCTTCTCTACAGCTCTGTAAGACTGCTGTGTTTAGTTGAGTTGGGTTAGGAGAGCTTCCGAGTAGTTAGTGTGGAAGGGGGCACTGTAATAAGTACTAATGATGATGAAGATAATAATAATGATTATTGTTATAATAATAATAATTATTATTATTAATAAGATGATGAAGAAGGCGGAGGAGGAGTCAGTTCAGTTACCGCTGCAGTATATCCTTGATGTATCGTAATTATTTTTTTCCGGGATGTGTTTATCCTAATTACTCGTACAGTCATAATTAGTAATTAAAAGAATTAACATCATCATCATCCTTGTTTGATACTTATCCTAATTACTCGTACAGTCATAATTAGTAATTAAAAGAATTAACATCATCATCATCCTTGTTTGATAGTATTGTTGATGCTATGGTCCATTTAAACCAGGGCTGTTTTTAAGGAACTTTTAGAACTGCACAACACCTTCTTTCCTTTCCCATTCTCCATGGTAAATTACTTCCAATTGGAGGGCAATGACCTTTTATAACTAGTTTTCACTGCACAGAAGTGCTTCTACAACTACACAAAATCCATTTAGAACTGCACATTTTGTGTACAACTGCACGTTAAAAAAGCCCTGTTTTAAACTGATTTACCATGTACATAATTATTTTACCCACAATGTTTTAGCCATTACTACTAGTCAGCAATGGCATCTCAAAGCTCATTTTCTTTTATTTCTATTTCCTCAAATAAATAAAATAAAACAAAATAAATCGAAAAACATTTCTTAATTATTTGTTGCCGTTTTCTTTCGCAGCCATTGGCCAGATCGTCTGCTGCATATCTTCGTTGACCTCCATCGCTTGGGCGTTGACCTCGTACCACGCCGCTCTTCGCTACTCGCTCGACAACAAGTCCAACATGAGCAGCCGAGCAGTTATCATCATGTTCGTGTGGCGCCTGTGCTCGGTGACTGCTCGCGTGCTCGCCTTCGCGCTGTTTGCGTCGTACTTCCGTTTCTGGATCGCCGTGGTGATCGCGTTCCACGTTGCCATGGTGTTTCTATGGGTACAGAGTCAGCAGACGGCGTTCTGTTTGTCTCGGGCGTCCGAGGTTTTGTTTCGGATGGTTGTGGCGCTGCTCAACACGTTCGACTATTTCAATCTCACGGAGGGACACACGAGACTTCGGTGAGTCTGGTTAACTGACTGATTGGTTGTGTGATTGATAGTTGATGGTTGACTAATGATTGATTGATTGGTTGAGTGAGTAAGTAAGTGAGCTACGGAATGTTTGAGTTAGAGTGAGCTAACGAGTGATTGATTGAGTAAGTGAGTGAGTGAGTGTTTTACATTCTGATTTCTATTGTTTTATGTACCTTTTCTTTGCATTGTAATTTCTGTTGTTTTAGATACCTTTTGTTCTGCATTCTGAATTCTATTGTTTCATGATACCTTTTGTTTAGGTTCCCGGACAATTCGTCCCGGACAATTCGTCCCCGGACAATTCGTCCCGGACACCATTACCGTATACAGATGTCGACCGGAGATACTGCTGCGCATTAAAATTCAATTCGAAATTGAAAATTATTTCATTGTTCTCAAAGCAAATGTAGGCCTAAACATAATATAACACGTTACCTCACTTGGCTATGACATTAAAGGTCTATTTGGAAAGCAATAGGTTGGCCTACTCCAGAATGGACAAGTCACGCATAGACTGAGGCTAAAGTAGGCTATAGCCGGTCCGAATTGTCCGGGTCCGAATTGTCCGGGACGAATTGTCCGGGTCCGAATTGTCCGGTCCGAATTGTCCGGGGACGAATTGTCCGGGACGAATCGTCCGGGGACGAATTGTCCGGACACCTTTGTTTACATTCTGATTTCTATTGGTTTTTTAGATACCTTTTATTTTGCATTCAATTTCTATTGTTTTAGATGCCTGTTGTTTTACATTCTCATTTCTATTCTTTTAGATACCTGCTGTTTTACATTCTGATCTTCGTGGAGAACTTAGCAATGACACTTGCCATCTTTCTCGTCCCCAATCAGATTGCCACTCCTTTCTACCTCCACCCGGTCATGATATCGATTCTGGCTCTGCACCTGATCGCCATAGCAATCCAGGTGATGTACTATCTCCGCTTCCATCCGAACAATGACTGGAAAAGTGGAATGAACAGAATTCAGCGATGCTTGCCGTGCATGGATCTGCTCGATGAGTGCTGCTCGCGACCGGAACAGGTTGACGGAAAGATAGTAGAAAATGGAAAATCTTAAAGGAGTTGGGGTTTTAATGTGTGTAGGTGTTCAATGCCTTTGGCTGTGCTCTTGTTATGTATCATGGAAAATACAGTCGGTATACTAGTCTTAAATGATATTGGGTGTATAGGAAAGGTGGGGGGCTTGCAGATGGTCGATTTGTCCCAGGCCCTGACCTTTTTCAGGACTATGGTTTTCCAGCAGTCCTAATATATAAAGGTTATATATATATATATATATATAATAGGACAGTCCTAATATGAATATATATACATATATATATATATATATATATATATATATTAGGACTTTTTTATATATTAATATTAGGACTGTTAGTAAAACCATACACATGTTTAATAGATATTATATAATGTATATATTGCTCTAATGTCTTATGTAGCTTTGAGCTTGCAGGTCTGAGCCCTTAACAAGTGGTAATCTTGCATGTAACTCAGTCAAGTGGAGAGTGGGATCTGAGGGCCATTTTGCCCAGGCTTCAGCTTCTGTGTAAACATATATATGTTATAATGTTACATGTATTTATGTGAGCATTTTTTATCCTAGGTCATTGATACTGGATATTATTGCTACTATGATATTGATAATGCAATATGAATATGAATATGATAATGCAATGAGATCAAAGGTTTTTTTAGTATGCAGCATTAATTAATTTCACAGATTAGCTAAGTTTTGCGGGAAAAGAATTTGTGTGATAGAAATATTTTCATAGACGTAAACATATGGTGTATACGAGTGATTCAACCTAGTTTCACACCTTAAAATTATTTGAGTAAACTAGTCACGATTGGTGGGGCACGGTGGTGTAAGGGTATGATCAGTTTGGTGCCTTGGAGCCAGCAGGTTCTAGGTTTGAATCCACCTCAAGCCACCGCATAGATGAACTTGTATTTGTAAACCAGTAGGGCAAAGTAGGAAACGCGTGGTTTTTGTCCCCAAGACGAAGATTTCAGCCGGTGCATATTTGAAGACATTGCGGGTGTTGTAGGTGAAATGGTCACGTATATTTTGTATAATGTGATGTAACAGATCTAAGTTGAATGTTTAGTTCAATAATTATTCCAGAAGCGTGTTTCAGTTGTTACTCAAAGCAACATATTGTATTTATATGTATATTTGGTCAGAGTAAATATCTTATTTTTAAAATTTTTATATTAGTTTTTTTAATTAGTAAAATATCTGCAGGAATTTTTTTGAAAATCTGAATGTGCATTTACGTTTGTTTAAATGACATTGTTTTCGTGTTTTATCTGATTTTATATATAAGTTTTCTATGCGTGGTCAATTGATGGTTGACTATTTACCATATTACATAGTGAGCCAAGATGGTAATTTCTTTTAACGTCAGCAGCAGCGTCATAATACCAAGGTACATTTCTTACTTAGCAGCGATATATCATGAGCCAAGTAGTGGCACCATATAATTGTGATAATTAAATTGTACAATGTACATCTGTGCTAGGTGTATTCCTATATTATGTTGGCACAGTTGGCTAGTGTATGGCTTGTAAGGAACTCAGATTTTTCGCATTATGCTATGATATTGAAATATATGTGCATCAATGTGCAATTTCGAAACCGTGCCGGATTTATCTAGAGGTGAACTTGCTGTTTGCTTTGCACAGTGCACACATTTTAAAGATGTGGCATCATGTCTTTGTCGTGGTAGACTATGTGGAGTAACTTTCCTTCTGACCTGCGTGTTCTTTTAGTTAGAGACTTTGCATGTATGTTACGCCATTTGCAAGGATCTGAAAACTGTTCCTATATGCTAAGCTGGATTCAGTGGATTAGATTGTGAGCACCCCTTAGTAGTTATCCTGGAGGGGCAGCATTTAACAGCTGACGGAATTAAATATTGCATTATGATCAGGGCTTTTTTTAACGTACAGTGTACACAAAATGTGCAGTTGTAGAAGCACTTCTGTACAGTTAATCCTTTACCCGTTTACCCCGAGAATATCCGCTGAAATCGGGCTTAAAATTTCAACAAAATGTGCAGTTGTAGAAGCACTTCTGAACAGTTAAAAGTAGCAAAAAAGGTCATTGTCCTCCAATTGGAAGTAATTTACCATGGATGATGGGAAAGGAAAGAAGGAGTTGTGCAGTTCTAAAAACTCCTTAAAAACAGCCCTGATTATTATTTGTGTGGTCATGCATTTTTAGAAACTGTGTTCTGCCACCATTTCTCTCAGTTTACAGTGCAAATTATTATAATAAAAATTATATCAGTTTTAGTCACTAATAATAATAATAACTAATAATTTAAAATAATAATAAATTATTATAAAATAATAATAATAATTATTATGATAATAAAATGTTAACCATAACTTTGAAAGGGGGCTATATAAATCTTTGTATCGAATGAATAAATTAATCTTAAAGGCTAACATTTACGTTCAATTTGCTGTACAATGTTTTTAATATATTCTTGCAATGTATGTGTGCATGTATGGTACATGTATCTGTGTAGGAGAGTAACCTTATGTGTTTACCATAATCTGTGTAGTAGGCTAATGTATTTGTATAGGTATCTGAGCAATTTATATAGGACCCCTAGCAAACTTTCCAAAGCATTGTGGCCAACAGGAAGAAGCATATGGATCCATTTATTTGAGGCATAAATGATGAGACATAATTTTAGCCTCTCTACATGAATTCATACTCGTTAGTTAGGTAAATCACTTAAGATGGATCACTGAGTGGGCATCAGTTGGCATGGTATACAAAGTACTAACCCGGCTCATTTGCCTTGAATGTACCAGCCAAAATCGTGCACCAACGACTTGGTATGTGGTTGAACAGGAGCGCCTCTGAGTAGGCTTCTGCAAAACGTTGAATGTCACTAACAAGAAGAAAGACAGGGATCCATCTATTTCAGGCATAAACAATATTTGAGTAGGCTTCGCGAAGGAGCGCTATATAAATTCTTGAAATGAATGAATGAACGGTGAGGTTTTGGTTAAGCCAAGTGCATTATAAGCTTAATTAGGCTTATCCCGCGGCCGTTTGTCATGTACCATTGTAGCGGAACGGCCGTGTTAAGGCGCCACGAACTGTGGGAATTATTATGTTATTATTATTTTTATGGGGTTTAGGCCTACTAGTGTACGCTTGTAGCCTACATTTCTGCTTTTTTGTTAATATTTTAAATATTTTTCCATTGACGTTTATTAAAACTCAAAAATTAAAAACCATGCATTTAACTGTGGGGTAGGCCTAATAGATCTGGCTATAATAATGTTAATCGAAGCACTGGTTTCTTAAATGTAAAAGTCGATATATTTATTTGCAGCTTCATTCAGGCACTCATGTTGTCGCATATGCTTGCAAAAATTCATTCTCTGTTTTTGATTTGAGCATTTTATTAACTTGTGCTTAATTTTCGTGTTGATATTTACCGATCCATGCTGGTCGATGTTTGCCTTTTTAGTTTATTGTGTGTAATGTTAATCAGAAGGCAGAATTTGCTTGATCACTGTCAGAGGCGGATCCAGGGGGGGGCCAATCCGGCCATGGCCCCCCATTTAAAAATTGCATGGGACGTGGCCCCCCCATTTGGTTTCAACAAGCTATTAAATAAATGCAGTCGGAGAGAAAAACAGGACATCAGGCCCCCCTATTAAAAAATCGTACGGGACTTGCCCCCCCCCCCCGTCGATTTCGCGGAAAATTGGTCGATGACAAAAAAAAAGGTCATCAGTTTTTTCGGCGGATGAAATGGTATCTTTTTCCCGGAAAAGATGGTCGATGACTAAAAAAAAAAAGTCATCAGTTTTTTCGGCGGATGAAATGGTATCTTTTTCCCGGAAAAGTTGGTCGATGACTTAAAAAAAGTCACCAGTTTTTTCGGCGGATGAAATGGTATCTTTTTCCCGGAAAAGTTGGTCGATGACTAAAAAAAAGTCACCAGTTTTTTCGGCGGATGAAATGGTATCTTTTTCCCGGAAAAGTTGGTCGATGACTAAAAAAAAGTCACCAGTTTTTTCGGCGGATGAAATGGTATCTTTTTCCCGGAAAAGTTGGTCGATGACTAAAAAAAAGGTCATCGGTTTTTTCGGCGGCACACAAATTTTTTTCCCTGTCCCACCAACAAGACCAAAATTTTTTGTCCCCCTTTCGGAAATTTCTGTATCCGCCCTTGATCACTGTTGAATATTTGAAGATTTATAATTATGGCCAGTCCAGGCCTATAATTATACGGACCTACGGTGTCAACGCAGGTCTTTCAATTCGTACAATTTAATCCCAACCAAAGTAAGTAGGCCTATTACTAGGAAACTTCGGCGCAGAGCTAGATATTGACAATAGGACATTTAAAGCTATAAGCAAAGCAATGATGTTTTCCGGTCATCGTGGATATAATCTTGTTCTCTGAAATCACTGCGCTAAATAAATACGACGACGATTTATGGGACTTATTTCAGAATGCCCTCGCCCGTGCAGTGACGAAAACCCCCAAACGTCACCACATCACTCCTGTCCTGAAATCACTTCACTGGCTCAAAATACCTGAACGCATCGAATACAAAGTCCTCTCACTCACTTACAATACACTTCAATCATCCCAGCCGTTCTACCTTCGTCAGTTGTTCACTTGCATGTTCACCATCCAGCCACCTCGTTCAACACGCTCCTCATCCTCCATTACACGTACTGCTTCGCCCTCCCATCACTTCATTACTGAAATTCGCAAACCGCTCCATAGCCATTGCCGTTCCACCTCTCTGGAACAAACTTCCGCCAGCACTTCGGCAAACTTCCGACCCATCATACGAACTCACCAAAACTCCACCTCTCGCTATCTCCCCACAGGTCTTTCACTCAAAACTCAAAACATTGCTCTTTCACAAATCCTATCCTGATTCCTCCTCTTCTCATCACATCCCTCGTCATTTCAATTCTAAACATCACCCATCCTAGCCGTTCATCTATATATAGTATCTGCCTGCCTGACTCTCCGGACTTGACCCGCGCTGCCTATCGATTTTGTTTTGACTGAGCGCCTGTGAATAAGCTGGTTCCCGCGACTTGGCTTTTGTGGGCGCTGTAGAAGTCTCGAGATTACGATTACGATTACGACTTGTTCTTGGTGAGCGCTGATAATTTTTTTTACATTTTAGCGCATAAATTAGAAGGTCATGACATCAGATGACCATGGGCACCCGCACACAGAGGCAAGATGGGCACTTGCCGGCCTCCCTCCGGAAAATGGTCACCTATTTATTACTACTACTTTTGGATGTTTAATCAATTTCTTATCACTAAAGCACTAGGCCGACGAATGATACGGAAGTCGTAATATCATTTAAATTCATTTTGTGAACATTTAATCAATCGATCGATTGCAATTTATATATCCATGGGCGGAGTTTGGTTTCCGCTCTTGGAGGGGCTGAAAAAATTAGTCCTCGGTCTGAAATCTCGCAAAAATATAAACATTTTCCCGGTCAAAAAGTTGATGACCTTTTAAAGTCATTCTTATATCTTTCGCGTGAGGGGGGGGGGCTAAGCTAAGCCCAAAAATAGATACCATTTACAAGGTAAAAAATTTACTCTGGGTCTTTTTGGGGGCTTATATTTTTGTATATTTCGCCTTCAAGATCTCTACTCAGAGGCAGATCGATCCTTGGTTAGACGAGATAAGGATCGAGTCTGCAACAGTTTGTGAAACTGAGAACAGATTGTGAGGAGTCGCATATAACCGATGGAAGCCCATTCCAGCCATTTCCAGGCTAAATGGAACAGCCCAGTGGTGTAGTCCTAAAAAATGAAGTGGGGTCCGCCTGGAAATTGAAGTGGGGGGACGCCATGGAAATTGAAGTAGAAACTGTAGCAAAAAGTGCAATCTTGCAAGAATTTTCAAAAAAGTGGGGGGACGGCGTCCCCCCGCGTCCCCGCCCCACTACACCACTGGAACAGCCACAGAGAAGGACCGGCTATGCATTATCCTAGAGCAGGCGAAGGGACCATTAGGCCTAAGTCGTCGGAGACAGCGAAGCGCAGCGAAAGCGCAGCAACCTATGCGTTGTATGCAACCAGTAATGGGGCGGAAACATAGGCGTACGAGGCAGGGGTCCAGAGGGGGCAAATGACCCCAACTTTCGGGCAAATGTGTTTTTCGGGCAAAAGAGGCATGGACGGGCAAAGAAATTTCGGAATTTTTTTCGGGCAAAACAGGTACGAGAGGAGTTTTTCGGGCACGCAGGGGGAAAAAAGGTCCTCAAATTTTTCGGACGGGAAAAGCCTAAGAATTTTGGGCGGATGACTAAAAAAGGTCGTCAGATTTTTTGGGGCAAAAATTTTTTGCCCCCCACTGCCGAAATGTCCCGTACGCCTATGGGCGGAAACACACAGGTTCACACAGGTTAGAAGATACGGTAGGCTACTCAGCCTGATGAGCACCGCGACACCAAGGTTGGGATCCTGAATGAGATGCGCTGTGTGAAAGGAAACCAATGGGCCACATGCCCTTGTTCATATACTGGCTATGCTATAGGCTTATCGGAGTTTCGAATCAGGCAATATGTAGCATCACAGTCTAGTGGAACAGCTCCAAACACCCGATCCGAACCCGCGGGAGACCAGCAAAGATGGGAGTCTTGGGAGAGCAATAATGGAAGCGGTTGAGCACAAACGCGCGAACAAGGTCGAGAGACCATGGCCAGTGAGCGAGCAATTAATGATCCTGATCTGCTGCAATTGGCAGTAGCAGCTGCGGCACACGTGTTTTATATGCCGGTAGGCTATGAGGTGCAAGGGTTAGTTCAGAGTTCCCTAGCTGAGTTCACGCACCTCATAGGAAAAGTCGTGGATGGGAATTAAATGGAGACAGCGCTCCTGTCTAGAATAGGGTATTCTGGGCGTTGTACAGAAACATAGCCTAAACATGCTAAAAAATCGTGATCGAAACATCATTCACAATAATTCAGAAAACCAAAGAATGCAACTGCTTCTGAGTAGCCTAGTCTATAGGCTACGGAATAAATTGAATAAATCCAGATTCCGCTCGGACACGCGTACAATTAATCGTTCCAGCATCTGTTTGAGCAAGAACAATTCTTCATAGGTCTAACTTCCATTTTAAAAAGAATTTGTTTAACCTAATCATTCCAGCTTCTATTTAAATAAAAACTGCGTTTTTCATCCAATTTTCATTAAAACTATCTTTTGTTCACCAAAAAGCTTCTCTTCAGGCTACGAAATCTTTTTAACAATCCCACTCTATTTAAGAAAGGCATTGATCCCACTTTCATGGAATCATGTTACAAGAATTCTTTTCATCAATCCGCTTTTACTCAGACACCGCTGGACCCCGTTGACGAAACGTCCGCGAACCGTATATATATATATATATATATATATATATATATATATATATATATATATATATATATATATATTAGTAAGGGTTTTTTGTTGCTAGCTATAATGCACCGCCACAGTTTTGAAGTATTCTACCCTAATCCTTCGCAGGGGTTCGGGGTCGACCCGACACAGGTCATTGGGGGGGGGTCTGCCCATGTTAACCTTGCTGCTGTTGGTCCACGACTGCTTATTTGTCAGGTTTACCCTGCTTATTTCGCAGATGGCCTCTATATCAAGGGGTCGTTCCACTATCCGCCACCTGTGGACACGTGCGATAGCAGCCAGTTCTGCCACACATAGGTCAACTATTCCGAGGGACCACTATTCCGAGGATTATACGCCTATTATCAGGGGCGGATCCAGGAATTTTCGAAAGGGGGGCCAAAAAATTTTTGGGCTGGGGTCGAAAAATTTTTCGTTGATCTTTCGCTGTAAAATCTGATTAACTTTTTTAGTCGTTTTTGGCCGAAACCAGAGTTTAATTTAGCCCCCACCTCTGGGGGATTGAGGTTTCCGGAGGGGTAGATAATTGACCGTCTGAAGACAATCATGAGGCGCGCAGCGCCGAGAGTGGTAGGGGAGGGGTGTGGGGAGGGGATACGCCCCTCCCCACCAGAATTTTTTTGAATTTTCACATTGCAATGGTAGCATTTTAAGTTGTTATCTTAACAAAATAGCTGTACTTTTCAGTGCTTATAAGAGTGCCATAAGGTCTCAATAAATATAGACTTTACTTAAAAACTTCTTTCCCGAAAACTAGATGTTCTTTTTTAAATAAACCGCCGGAAATCTTCAAAAGGTGTTCAATTTTCCTTCCCCAAAAAAAACGGATGACATTTTTTGGTCATCCGTGCGAAATGTTAAAAAGGTGTTTAATTTTTCGTCTAAAAAGAGTGACGACTTTTTAGTCTTCCGTGCGAAATTTTCAAAAAAGGTGTTTAATTTCACATCCCAAAAAACTGATGACTTTTTGTAGTCATCCGTGCGAAATCTTAAAAAAGGTGTTAAATTTTTCGTCTAAAAGGAGTGATGACTTTTTAGTCTTCAGTGCGAAATTTTCAAAAAAAGGTGTTCAATTTAGAATCCAAAAAACTGATGACCTTTTGTAGTCATCCGTGCGAAATCTTAAAAAAGGTGTTTAATTTCTCGTCTAAAAAGAGTGTTGACTTTTTAGTCTTCCGTGCGAAATTTTCAAAAAAGGTGTTTAATTTCGCATCCCAAAAAACTGATGACTTTTTGTAGTCATCCGTGCGAAATATTAAAAAAGGTGTTTAATTTTTCGTCTAAAAAGAGTGTTGACTTTTTAGTCTTCCGTGCGAAATTTTCAAAAAAGGTGTTCAATTTCGCATCCCAAAAAACTGATGACTTTTTGTAGTCATCCGTGCGAAATCTTTAAAAAGGTGTTTAATTTTTCGTCTAAAAGGAGTGATGACTTTTTAGTCTTCCGTGCGAAATTTTCAAAAAAGATGTTCAATTTAGCATCCCAAAAAACTGATGACTTTTTGTAGTCATCCGTGCGAAATCTTTAAAAAGGTGTTTAATTTTTCGTCTAAAAAGAGCGATGACTTTTTATTCTTCCGTGCGAAATTTTGAAAAAAGGTGTTCAATTTCGCTTCCCAAAAACTTATGAATTTTTAGTGAACCGTCCGAAATCTTCAAAAACGTGTTCAATTTTCTTTCTAAAAAATTGATGACGTTTTATGACTAGAATAAATAAAATACTTCCCACTACTGAATGAAATATAGTAAGATATAAATAAAAACAAGGAGTAAACATGTGTTATCATTCACCGCATTTTCTTGCACATATAGACTAAACTCAAAACTAAAACATGTTTCGCCCTGAAATTTTTTTGGCATCTGCAAAAAATAAATTACATCCCAAACACTGTTGTTAGTGTTAACTTGATTTGCAATTAATAGTTAGTTGTACTTAGCTATAATTGTGTTTATTGGTGTTAATGTTTTTACAATTTACTACGAATATATACACGAATAACATACATTGCATGCCATAAATAATAGTTGGATACTGTTGAAAGATTGTTTCATTTCGATGCTTTATATAAAGACAATGCAATTGCGTGAGAGACTTAGATTAGATTTTAATTACATTTATACATTATTTTTATTATAGGTTTTAATTACATTTATACATTAAATCTTCTGTGCATGACTGACACCCTGAATTTTTTTGGGGGCCGCCATGGATGGGGAGGCCACGTCCCATGGTGATTTGAAATGGGGGCCATGGCCGGATTGGCCCCCCCTGGATCCGCCCCTGCCTATTATGATAAACTCATTCATTCATTTATTCATTCATTCGAGTAGGCTATTTATATAGCACCTCTTCAAGAAAAAACTACTCAAGAGGAGCTCCCGACTCCAGCATGCCAAAAAGAACGGTTTTCAAGTGCTCCTTCACTGTCCTTCAGCGAACGGAAGTGAGTCAGACAAGCTTTGTATTAAGCTATTGTTATTCATCAATATACAACTTTTCACTTAATTAAGTTTTTTTATCAATCCAGCTTCCATTTCAGCAAGAAAATGAGTTCAGCTGGCCCACTTCGATGAAAGGGGAAATTAGTTTCATCGATCCGACTTCTATTTCGCAAGATAATTATCTTTTCATCAATCCAACTTGCTTTCCTCCAACACTGAAACCATGCAATGGCCAATAATTCGGAATAGTGGACCCTCGGAATAGTGGACCCTCGGAATGGTGGGCCGGTACCGTTCTCGAGCTGCCCGTTCATGGGCGCCCGCAGAAAATTTTGCAAGAGGGGGCAAAACTCGATGGTCACGGTTACAGTTTTTGTAGCAAGAAGTTAAAAATACAAATCAGAAAATTTAGATTCTAGAACATGCACGCCGTTGCACGGGTATTTTTCAGAGAGGTTTCTTAATGTAATAGTCTCGGTTTCACTTTTTATAATTTTTATTATGAATATAGTTTCTTTAGTGCAAAGGAATTTGTTGATAACCAAAAAGAAGTAGTTATAAAAATAGTTTCAACTTTCAAGGGGGGCAAGTGCCCCTCTTGCCCCTATGTGCGGGCGCCTCTGTGCCCGTTTCAAGGATGTATCGAAAAAGGTATTATCTTTCCCGATAATCATGTTTACGGTCTATAAATTGCATTATTGAGGCGGGACACATGAAGACAGACAGGAGGACATACAGACAGGTAGACAGACAGAGGATGAGAGCCAAATATGGACTGTAAGTGCAATCATTTTTAATTTAGGCCTATAGCGTTTAGAAAATACCGTACGTAAGCCTCATAGCGGCCTTACAATAAAACAATAAAACGATAAAACAATAAAACAATAAAACGATAAAACAATAAAACGCGAAAACGGAAATGTGTTTACAGAACGAAATTATTTTCGTGTTGTTGGGTTTTCCGAGGTGTGTAATAGTTCTATATCGGTCTAATTTCGTTATTATTAACAAAACTAGACCGCTCTTGCCCAAATAAATAGGCCTTAATAAACTCTTATCATGTGGTCATTGTAAACGCACGGGAATTTAATGCCATAAATCAAGTGTTACATACGGATGTTCCTTCGTTATTTTGATAGTTTGGCATTCAGAAATTTGTACACTATCCCATTCGATAAGATTATGGAAACGCGGCGCACCACACCGGTCGCAATAGAAGCAGCTGGCGAAGATAAAGTTGATGCGTGCGCAGTTCGATTTTCTACTGTGAAGAGATCCGCTGATATGGCTCTACAACCTGACAATCTCGGATATTCAGAACTTGGTCGGGACTCGAGAGCAGATAGGCCTAATGTAGGTCCGGGAGAAGCTGCTCTTGATGTTGGGACAGAATTAGTAGTAGACAAACAGTCGGAGGACATGGAGATCGAAAGCAAAGACTCAAATCAGGTCGATGCGAAATCTGGCGATGTTGCCATTTTAGAACAGGGATCAGAAGCAAAAGCGGAAGAGAATGTTACCATTTCAGAACAGGGATCAGAAGCAAAAGCGGAAGAGAATGTTACCAGTTCAGAACAGGGATCAGAAGCAAAAGCGGAAGAGAATGTTACCAGTTCAGAACAGGGATCAGAAGCAAAAGCGGAAGAGAATGTTACCAGTTCAGAACAGGGATCAGAAGCAAAAGCGGAAGAGAATGTTACCAGTTCAGAACAGGGATCAGAAGTAAAAGCGGAAGAGAATGTTACCAGTTCAGAACAGGGATCAGAAGCAAAAGCGGAAGAGAATGTTACCAGTTCAGAACAGGGATCAGAAGCAAAAGCGGAAGAGAATGCTACCAGTTCAGAACAGGGATCAGAAGCAAAAGCGGAAGAGAATGTTACCAGTTCAGAACAGGGATCAGAAGCAAAAGCGGAAGAGAATGTTACCAGTTCAGCACAGGGATCAGAAGCAAAAGCGGAAGAGAATGTTACCAGTTCAGAACAGGGATCAGAAGCAAAAGCGGAAGAGAATGTTACCAGTTCAGAACAAAGATCAGAAGCAAAAGCGGAAGAGAATGCTACCAGTTCAGAACAGGGATCAGAAGCAAAAGCGGAAGAGAATGTTACCAGTTCAGAACAGGGATCAGAAGCAAAAGCGGAAGAGAATGTTACCAGTTCAGAACAGGGATCAGAAGCAAAAGCGGAAGAGAATGTTACCAGTTCAGAACAGGGATCAGAAGCAAAAGCGGAAGAGAATGTTACCAGTTCAGAACAGGGATCAGAAGCAAAAGCGGAAGAGAATGTTACCAGTTCAGAACAGGGATCAGAAGCAAAAGCGGAAGAGAATGTTACCAGTTCAGAACAAAGATCAGAAGCAAAAGCGGAAGAGAATGTTACCAGTTCAGAACAGGGATCAGAAGCAAAAGCGGAAGAGAATGTTACCAGTTCAGAACAGGGATCAGAAGCAAAAGCGGAAGAGAATGTTACCAGTTCAGAACAGGGATCAGAAGCAAAAGCGGAAGAGAATGTTACCAGTTCAGAACAGGGATCAGAAGCAAAAGCGGAAGAGAATGTTACCAGTTCAGAACAGGGATCAGAAGCAAAAGCGGAAGAGAATGTTACCAGTTCAGAACAGGGATCAGAAGCAAAAGCGGAAGAGAATGTTACCAGTTCAGAACAGGGATCAGAAGCAAAAGCGGAAGAGAATGTTACCAGTTCAGAACAGGGATCAGAAGCAAAAGCGGAAGAGAATGTTACCAGTTCAGAACAGGGATCAGAAGCAAAAGCGGAAGAGAAAGTTACCATTTCAGAACAGGGATCAGAAGCAAAAGCGGAAGAGAAGGTGTATTCGTACACATACTTTCAAATGTGCAAGACTCTGATGGCAATCGTCAGTTACATCGTCGACATCGGCAGCGACGTTTTTGTTGCCTGTACGTACTCTGTTGAGGGACATTGGTGGTGGTTTGGGATTACCCTAGGATTTGTTGTGGTCTCATCGCTTACGATAAATGTGATGAGTTTCATATTTTATGAGCCAGACCGGAAGGAGACCAAAACCTCACGTGCAGAATGGATGCGTCGAATCGTCTTGCATGTTCTAATGCTGGGTCCATTGGTCAGGTTTGTTCGGCAGTAAATTTGATTCGTTCCTCTTGAAAAGTTTTTGCATTTGGATGGGTACTTTTTGTAAATCTAGACTGAATTAAAATTCATTAACAATTTAACAGAAATCACTAGATCTAAACAACATGCTTTTGTTGGAATTTTTTTTAAAATCTAGACTGAATTAAAATTCTTTAACAATTTAACAGAAATCACTAGATCTAAACAACATGCTTTTGTTGGAAATTTTTTAAAATCTAGACTGAATTAAAATTCATTAACAATTTAACAGAAATCACTAGATCTAAACAACATGCTTTTGTTGGAATTTTTTTAAAATCTAGACTGAATTAAAATTCATTAACAATTTAACAGAAATCACTGGATCTAAACAACATGCTTTTGTTGGAATTTTTTTAAATCTAGACTGAATTAAAATTCATTAACAATTTAACAGAAATCACTAGATCTAAACAACATGCTTTTGTTGGAAATTTTTTTAAAATCTAGACTGAATTAAAATTCATTAACAATTTAACAGAAATCACTAGATCTAAACAACATGCTCGTGGACACAGGACAGCATACATGATAAACAGTAACGACACATGGATACAATCACCTCAGACAGCGCTATTCTGATAGGCTATTCAAGGTTGGCTCAGTCTTCCACCTGCTAAAGGAATGGTAAAATGAGAAGCTGTAGGACGGAACTGTACCAGAAAGGCTGGATCAGCCTGCATATACATAATACTGTTCATTTATTAAATCGACTCTTGCTTAACTGACATTGGGGGGGGGCCGGTAGAGTAGTGGTTAACACGCTGGCCAAGAGTGCGAGAGCCCCCGTTGGGCGGATTTGCTTTGTAGGCTGCTATTAGCGCCGTTGTAATTACAAAGCTGTCTGTTCAGTTAGTAGTTAAGTTTAATTAATATTACTGCATAACTTGTAAATGTAAAGCGCAGTGCGTCTTGCAGGCGTTTAATTAAAGAAAATATATTATTATTATTATTATTATTATTATTATTATTATTATTATTATTATTATTATTATTATTATTATTATTATTGTGTGTTGCTACTATTTCATGTTATCCTACTCGGCTGTGACTTGACCTGGAAATCGACCCGACTTGGCCATCCCAAGTCGAGTCGAGTCGTTTCTGCTTACCGCAACTGACCCCAAGTCGAATTTTGTAGAGAGAAGTCACTTGAAGTTGCTTTTTCCACAAGTCGACTTAAACCGACTCGACACCGACTCTAGTTGACTCATTTGTCTTCTATCCAACTTATCCGGAGGAATTAGCCTAATTTTGCTCAACCGTTCGATGAAACTGTCACATAGCTCGGGCCCAGATCTTCTTGACCCAAGTATACTCAGCCCTATATAGCCTAATATTAATGGCCAATCCATTAGCTCAAATTTTTTTTATTGTTCGTTAGAAACAGGTATTGTCCCGGATAAAATTAAATTTTCAACGATCACACCAATTTTTAAGCAGGGAAATAAGCAGGATTTAGGTAATTATCGGCCAATATCTATACTACCTTATTTTTCAAAATTATTAGAGAAAGTAGTTTACCAGCGTTTAAACGATAATTATGTGACTAAAAAGAATATTATTCACCCATCGCAACATGGTTTTAGACCAGGTCATTCCACTGTGCTCCCAATAATTAATATTCAAGATAAAATATCACAAGCTGTTGATCGAAATGAATTTTCTATTGGAATTTTTTTACTTATCTAAAGCATTTGATACTGTGGACCATATAATACTGTATTAATAAACATGTATTAATAAACTACAAAACTATGGTATACGAGGTTTACCCCTCCTATGGTTTAAAGACTACTTAAATAATCGATTACAGCAAGTTAAATACGATGGTTCCTACTCTACTTTTCAACTTATTAAATATGGAGTACCACAGGGTTCTATCCTTGGACCCTTGCTATTTCTTTTATTTATAAATGATCTTGTAACGGAACGATATGACCACACTACGGCTCAATAGTTTGGTGGTATTATATTCCAGATCTCAGAGCTGAGATCAAGTTACTCATTTGCATACTATATTCTTATTCGTTGCAATGTGGGTTATTGTCCTATATGTCAATCTGGACACTCAACTTCAATGTCCCTATTAGATATTCAAGACAGGATAGCTGCTGCGATGGACAAAAATGAATATTCTATCGGAATTTTCCTTGATCTCGCCAAGGCCTTTGACTCTGTTGACCATAATATCCTCCTAACTAAACTTGAACACTATGGCATTAGAGGTACTTCTTTGGATTGGTTCACTAGTTATCTTACGAATCGCTACCAACGAGTTATATGTAATGGTTTCCTTTCGAACCCTTTACCCATTCTATTTGGTGTACCACAAGGATCAATTCTTGGCCCACTCTTATTTTTAATATTTATTAACGATCTGCCAAATTCGTCAACTGTGCTACATTTCATTATGTTTGCAGACGATTCTAATGTATTTTTTCTCATACCTCATATGACCACTTAATACAATTGGTAAATAGTGAAGTTATGTCTGCAAGCGAATGGTTTATAAGCAATAAATTAACACTTAACGCAAAAAAATCAAATTGCATCGTCTTTCGTTCCATAGGAAAATCCATCCCCTATGACAATAGTCAAATTGTCTTAAACAATATTGTTATTCCTCAAGTATCCTCAACAAAATTTTTAGGTGTCTACATTGACCAACACCTGCACCGCATTTGATATGTACTAGAAGCAGCAATGATTTCAGACCTGTGTTTGCTAGGACTAATGTCCGTAAGTTTTCGCTTGGGGTCCAGGGCCCAACAAATTGGAACAGTCTACCTAAAGAAATCCGCTTGGTTACATCCCTCAGCCACTTTAAAACCCTTGCACGTGCACACACATTAATTTACATCTCCTAATCTCAGCTTTGTTGTTTGTTAGTTAAGCTTTAGTTAAGCTTTAGTTAAGACACGTATCCATATATTATTCATACTGTAGGCCCTATAATAATTATTATTTACTATACTATAGCGTCTGTTCTCTCCCCATCTAATCATACCCCACCATCTTGCTTAAATTAATCATGGTTATATAGGCCCCCTACTAAGCGGGACTTGTCCCATCTGGATGGCCTGTTGCTCCCTTCTCTATCTAATAAAGTTCTCTACCGAATACATTACTGTGTTAAATTTGAATTGTCTTGCATTATTTTCTGTTTGTTATGTTTTATTGTGGGATCAATAAATGATTTTTTTTGGATCAAATCAACAAGTCGCGTGTTTAATATAAAAATAATATTAGCATACGAATATTAATATATGTCAACATGTACAGCACACAAAACCTTTCTCTAAGGGTTTGGGGAAATGTCAGATTTAACACAATCCTCTGTTAAATAGCCTTACTTAACCAGTACTGATTACAGTGACTTTAAGTGATATAACTTTAATATCTACCCTCCCGCGTTGAATTCTTTAGTTCTGGTAGTTGTTCACCAACGGCCAGCTTTCATCGTATTCACCCCAACGGCTGATCTCCCGACTGTAGGCTTCATTTTTTCGTTGCGATTCATTGTCGTTCTTTTCTTCTCAATGTCGAATATCTTTGCAGTCGCTGTCAACGATTTGAACAGTTCCTGTTCCGTATCGAATGTACCAACTATTGCGACCTTCGTTTGCAGTTCAATGTAACGTTTGTAGTTTATTTGTCACTTCGCAATGTCACGAAAAGTAACCTTGTAAATCTATCATATACACTATAAACTTCAGTGTATACACGCTTTTTACCGGTAAGTAATGCGCTATTTCGATCGTTCGTTACGTTCTTCAACCTTCAGTATTGTCCACACTTTAGGATACTAAACGTTCGTTACTCCGTCTTCCGATCGTCCCGAATGTCACGGAAACCACACGATAATATCCGACAACAATTACCAACAACTCGCGACCGTTCCAGCATCGGCCATTACATACATCTCTCTAGCCTCTTCTACATGTAGATCCTCGATGCGCATGCGCAGCAGCCGATCCTTTTAATCGCTTCCCATGTGACTGATCGTTAATGTACTCCGCAATATTTGCCCCTGTTTAATATATATTTTGCCCCTAAGTACTGGTTATAGCACTGGTCAATTAATTAAACAGAGCAATGTGAAAGTTCTCAATCAAATTATTAACTAATCATTAACTAGGGCCTCTCCCTAACTTAACATGTGTAATTAACATTCAACAATATATATAGCAGGGTAAGAACGTATGGGTGGGACCAAGGATATCGCTACAACAATCCCCCACAAATTAAAATTTGCTACAAATTTTCTTTTCAATATCCTTATTAAAACTACCCATACTTCTTATAATACTAGTCTACTAGGTCTACTACTCAGTCATCTACACTATCACTTACACTAACCATAGCTACGTAACTATGCAACATTCTACTCACCATTAACATTTAACATCTATTGTGATATTTCAACTTGTATCACCTTTACCTTACCTATACTTGTAATTAACATTGCATTTACACTGATTCTCTTATCTACATTTCTAATTCTACTTACTCTAATTATTCTATACTTACTACTATCACCTTCTGTTTGTAGGACTTCTGCTCTTCTTTGGACTGCTCGTCCTGTCTACATCCATCATATTACTTTACCTCAAAACTCCCTACACTCACATCTCCATTAGTTCTATATCTAACACTGCCTTTAGGACATGACCTTTCTCTGTCATTCCATGACCTACTTTTCCACCTACTCAGATCATTGCGACCTCCATAACTCTTATTTTGTTTTCCTCCAGACTGATCAGCTGGTTCTTCTCTGTACCACGGTCTATTATTTCTCCAATTATATCTGCATGTGTTCCTCCTATTTCACCTTATATCTCTACCATCCACATTTGGATTCTCTTCGTATTCTCCGTACCTCCATTCATTCGATCTCCTAGACTGGTTCACATTTCGTTTATTTCTGTTCTCTTCATTTCTCCAGTCTACTCTTTCTTTCCAATATTTACTCTGATTTCTACGACTGTCACTTAACTCACTGCTTCCGCCCGTGGTTAAGTATTTATCATGTGTTTCCACCAATCTCAGTGGCTTATTTCTAAATGTCTTCTTTACTGTTTCACCTTTTCGCTCTTCCCTATCTTTGTCATGTGTACGTGCACTGTACCCGGCTAAAATCCCTTTCACAGGCCCCTCTGCCTTGGCCTGTTCTTTGGTATTGGACCTAAATGCTGCGTCCAGACCACCATCCGTCTTTTCTTCAAGTGTGTCGCGTTCACCTTTTTGCAGATCATCTTCTTTGAACGTCACCTTTTTATGCACTGTTTCCTCAACATCACCAGTGATTACCTCTTTACTAGCATCGCCCCTTGTGGCATCATCCTCATGGGTACTCACTCCAACGTCCTTGACCCTGAATTCATTTATACACCCAATTCTTTTTGGTTTCTTCTCATATAAACCTGGATTTACTATCAGCTCTTTGACCAAGTTGTTTATCACTAATGCCTCTGCTTTCCCTTCAAATTCTTTACTCTTGATGTCAATTAGAGCTGTTGGGTATTTTACTTTGGTTCCATTAGCAAACCATTGTACGTCCAGTATAATGGTAAGGTTTCTCTAAACCCTTTCTAATGGCAACACATGTTGCACCCGAACCATTTAGTGCATTCACCTTTTTCCCATTCACCAGCACCATGCTCGTATAAGCCCTCATCGTTTCTTCTCCTTCAGCTTCGTAGCACGAGATGGTAACCTCATGTTCTACATCTTCCTCTTCTCTATCTTCAAAACACTGCATAGTGGCGACCGTATGTGACCTTGCGCCTGGTCCCATCTAATCGCATTTTGATGCATAATGTAAAGTAGATCCGCAATGGAAGCAGCCTCCTCTTGGATCTTCTCTACCAACTTCCCTCCGTTTTCTACTCCTGAAATCCCATTCATTTTTGAACTGACCTCTATCTTCGTACCTGTCCTGTTCTCTGTTCCTGTTCCGTCCAAGACTACTACTTCTATTCTCACTATTGCTCTTTGCAAATTCTCTAGAACGACCTTCAGGTTCAGTGTCCCTTTCTTTGTGAATAGGTGTCCACTTCCTCTCGCTAATTTCTCTAGCCTCCACATAATTCTGTGCTTTTTCTAGCAACGTTTCCAAATCCACCTTTCCCTTCTCTTTGAGAAACCATCTCATCTCATCATCGCATGTCACTAAAAACTGATCACGCAATACCAGTGTCTCTAGTCCTTTATAATCATTCTTGAATCCGGCCATTGACAACCATTGCCTCAAATATCGTCTCAATCTCTCAACATACTGAGTTACAGTTTCATCTGTGTCACGTTCAGAAGAGCGAAACTTCTTTCTATACCCGTTTTCCGTGAGCTGAAATCGTTTCAACAGTTCCTCTTTTAATTTCTTGTAATCTTGTGCTTCATCTACTTCCAACCTCTCGAAAACTTGTAATGCTTTTCCATCTAAAGATTTTACTAGTGTTAATGCCCACATTCTTTCTGGAACTTCGTATGCCATGCAGGTTCTCTCGAACCGTAGTAGATAGGCATCAAGACAATCTCTGTCTTCCCTAAATACTGGCATCTTCACATTCTTGGCATTATTATTCTGTCCACTAGTTTCCCTACCATAACCATTTCAAATCCAATCATCTCTGTCACCTTGTCGTCTATCTTGTTCCAGTTCTTTAAGTCTAATCGTTTTCTGATTGTCTAATTCAATCCTCTTCATATTGGCCTCTCTCTCTCTTCAGAACTCCTCTTCTCTTCCATCTCTAACTTTCGTAACTCTAATTCCTCATTACGTCGTTTGTCCGCTTCCCGTATCTCTTTTTCACGTCTTTTGTAAGCTATCTCTTCTTCGCGTCTTTTGTCCGCTATTTCTTCTTGACGTATTTTGTCAGCTATTTCTTCTTGACATCGTTCTCTTTCTCGTTCTGAAATTAATTTTTCTTTTTCATAATCAGCCAGTAATTCTGCTTGTTTAAAGGCCTTGCTTTCTTCTTGTCTCTCTCTGACGAAATCTCTAAGCCCTTGATCCGAATAACCAAGATCCGATCCAATCTTAACCCACTTTGCGTACTCCGCCGCCATTTGTCAAAGATTAGCTATCTTATAAATAAGTCTGCGCTACAAAATCTTCTTAAGCGCTATTTAACTTTTCGCGGTGAATCAAATCAACCTTAGACCTGACCTCTTTGTCAACCAATAACAGTCAGTATAGTCGAACTGCAAGCTACGTCACACCTAATTAATATTCAAACAGCGCTTGAATTTTATACACACGTGAGTCAAACTAATTTCTACCGTAATTAAATTTTTCGCGATCTAATACTTCATAGATCCCTTAGATTTATAATCTAAAATTGTTCTAGATCCCTCGGACGAAGCCCCCAGTTTTGTAACGGAACGATATGACCACACTGCGGCTCAATAGTTTGGTGGTATTATATTCCAGATCTCAGAGCTGAGATCAAGTTACTCGTTTGCATACTATATTCTTATTCGTTGCAATGTGGGTTATTGTCCTGTATGTCATCAAATCAACAAGTCGCGTGTTTAATATAAAAATAATATTAGCATACGAATATTAATATATGTCAACATGTACAGCACACAAAACCTTTCTCTAAGGGTTTGGGGAAATGTCAGATTTAACACAATCCTCTGTTAAATAGCCTTACTTAACCAGTACTGATTAAAGTGACTTTAAGGGATATAACTTTAATATCTACCCTCCCGCGTTGAATTCTTTAGTTCTGGTAGTTGTTCACCAACGGCCAGCTTTCATCGTATTCACCCCAACGGCTGATCTCCCGACTGTAGGCTTCATTTTTTCGTTGCGATTCATTGTCGTTCTTTTCTTCTCAATGTCGAATATCTTTGCAGTCGCTGTCAACGATTTGAACAGTTCCTGTTCCGTATCGAATGTACCAACTATTGCGACCTTCGTTTGCAGTTCAATGTAACGTTTGTAGTTTATTTGTCACTTCGCAATGTCACGAAAAGTAACCTTGTAAATCTATCATATACACTATAAACTTCAGTGTATACACGCTTTTTACCGGTAAGTAATGCGCTATTTCGATCGTTCGTTACGTTCTTCAACCTTCAGTATTGTCCACACTTTAGGATAGGCCTACTAAACGTTCGTTACTCCGTCTTCCGATCGTCCCGAATGTCACGGAAACCCCACGATAATATCCGACAACAATTACCAACAACTCGCGACCGTTCCAGCATCGGCCATTACATACATCTCTCTAGCCTCTTCTACATGTAGATCCTCGATGCGCATGCGCAGCAGCCGATCCTTTTATTCGCTTCCCATGTGACTGATCGTTAATGTACTCCGCAATATTTGCCCCTGTTTAATATATATTTTGCCCCTAAGTACTGGTTATAGCACTGGTCAATTAATTAAACAGAGCAATGTGAAAGTTCTCAATCAAATTATTAACTAATCATTAACTAGGGCCTCTCCCTAACTTAACATGTGTAATTGACATTCAACAATATATATAGCAGGGTAAGAACGTATGGGTGGGACCAAGGATATCGCTACAGATCTAACCAACTCATCCTCATTATTAGAATTCGTACTTTTTGCCGACGACTCTAACGTCTTCATTTCAAATAGCAATTATGATGACTTACTTAGGATATTGAATGAAGAACTAAAAAATATATCTCAGTGGTTTAAAGCAAATAACAAGCATGGTGTCGTTGGAATCTTGGACCTGCCTAAGGGCAGAACACTAAAGAAGAAGAAGAAGAAGAAGAAGAAGAGGAGGAGGAGGAGGAGGAGGAGGAGGAGGAAGAAGAAGAAGAAGAAGAAGAAATATTATTATTTCTATTGTTGTTTATTTGATAATGATATTACCAGTGGCGTAGCTACCATGTGTGCAATGTGTGCAAAGCACACGGGCCCACGACCTCCAGGGGCCCACGGAGATTGTTAAATTATTAATCTAGCTTATAATTAGTCATTCACACTAATTTGTGACAGATGTAGTTTTTTGAACAAACTTGCATTAGGCCACGGTAATTCGTTACTTTACTGACGCCTGTCAACCGCCGTGCTGTTGGCAGACAAATCTATATAGGCATTAGACCTGCTGAAGTCTTTTAAAGTTAGGCCTATGTTTGCGCCTCGAGTCATGACGGTCAAATTGCAAGGTGACGTTAGTGTGTGGGAGCGATAATAAAGAATAGGTCTAATGCAGTTCTAAGTTGAGAACATGATATGAATCTCCACGATATGAGCCACACTCCTTTTCAAGAACTACACTCCTTTTCAAGAACTCTTATCCTGCAGTATCATCTGATCCTCAACCCTCAAATTCCCTACCCAGACGACACCCGCCTTAGTAGCTGTTCCACCCCTCTGATCCTATGGTAACTCGACCCGGACCACCACGGACTACTCTCACGGACAACCCTTCTGACTCAACGCAGCGCTCATGAATAAGCTGGTGCCCCTCGCTTGGCTTTCGAGTAGCGCTTTAGAAATTTCGAGTTTACGATTACGATTTACGATTACGATGAATCACACCGGCATAAGACATTCATTTCGCTTATTCGCTTTCCTATGCAGAGGGTAAGGGCGTGCCTATGCTATCTTGGATCCTAGGATAGGTGTGGTTAATTATATGTCCGTCTACCTGTCACGTTCGTGTATTATAACTAAACGGTGCACCGCGGAAACCTCATAGGCCTACTCGTCACAGACATGTTCGTGTATTCCGGTCATTTGCTGAATATGGTAACGGTAGTGACCTGACATCTCCCTCAACCAGGGTGAGAATGAGGTGGTTCAACCCTCGCAAGTCTTTCTTATTGTATTGTATTGTATAAAAACATTTATAAAGCGCCGCTATTAGGGTGAACCGTTCAGAGGCGCTCCCAGTGCGCAAGGCCAAGAGAGAAAAAAATAGGTTTTAAGAAAAGAATATGAGGAGGAGGGATCACCTGTCAGAAGTTGAGATCGAGTAGAAGGAGAGAGCGTAAGCTTATTCCAAAGAGAGGGGCCAATTGATGTAAAGGAACGGGACTGAGCCATAGCCGTTCTAGTAGGAGGTACTAGAAGTTCGAATCTGTTTAAAGAGCGGAGTGGACGATGCAAGGAGGCTGAAACTTGCCTGCGAATTCCATTGGTTAGATATTTTGGGACAAGACCCCGTTGTGCTTTAGAGACCAAAATTTCTGACGACCTTTTTTGTAATTTGTCCAAAAATACAGACCACCAGGCTCACTTTCAGCCCTGCCTGTGTGTTTATTATGCCAGTGACTTATAGGCCTACCAAAAACAGAATAAGTTGCCTAACGCTTATCATTTAACTTTGTATTTGAAAAATGATTTAATACCATGAAATTAAAATAATATGTCACTATAATATTATTTATCAGCACTATGATATTCTCAGTTTCTCTTCATATGTATTTTAATATTTTATTAGCAATAAATCAACAATTTAAACATTGCTTTTTGGACCTTTGCATGTGACAGTGTGACACTTTATGACTGTATGCATGGGCTTGTCCCTGCCGGAGACTGTGCATCAAAGGCAAAATATCTATTACAGAAAAGGGCCCCACCGTAATTAGGGCCCATGGGCCCCACCACCCTAAATCCGGCCCTGCCCGTATATCAGAATTGGAGGCAATTAATTAGGCTAGCAATGAGGCACTGATAGTTCCATTTCTGTCATCTTCCATATGCTGCAAGATTTCTAAATCGTTTTTGTTTCTGCTGGTCGACTTTGTGGTCACTGCACGCTGCACACTAAAACCACACAGTTCTTCATTTTCCTCTCCTTCTTTATGACCACTAGATTATAAATATTTTTTTTGCTACTGGCGGCATTTTCCGATATTGTTACTAGCAATTCGTATATATTCTCTTAGTTTGATCTGTAATTTGTGCAGGCAGCCAGCATAACTTAAAATATGGGTGCAATGATCGCTTGATTCACCGTAGAATCTTAGCATAGTCACATCCAAAGTAATTTGATTTTGAGGAATGTAATTGAAATTACAAATTACAGGGAAAATGTAATTGAATTACAAATTACAAATTACTTTGATGCAGAGCTGCAAATTACAAATTACCAATTACAATTGTAATTTAAATTACGTAATTTCAATTACTCAATTAAATTACTGCCCATCCCTGGCGGTAGGTTCTGCTCAGCCCAATACTTCGATTCAGCGACGGATCTCGACACGATCTGGTCGACTTCCTCGTTGCACATCGACAGCGACCACTAAACTTGCCGATTCGCTCCTCTAAAGGTTCAGGTCACAAATTAAGTCAGAATAATATTCACCTGATTCAATCCGCACTAAAGGATACATGGCGACCTCCAGCAAGAACTGGAAGAAGAAGAAGAAGAAGAAGAAGAAGAAGAAGAAGAAGAAGAAGAAGAAGAAGAAGAAGAAGAAGAAGAAGAAGAAGAAGAAGAAGAAGAAGAAGAAGAAGAAGAGGAAGAAGAAGAAGAAGAAGAAGAGGAAGGCGAAGAGGAAGACGAAGAGGAGGAGGAGGAGGAAGAAGAAGAAGAGGAGGAGGTAGGGGGAGGGGGAGGGGAGGGGAGGAGGAGGAAGAAGAAGAGGAAGAGGAAGAAGAAGGACGAAGCACTGTAAAAAAACAACTTAGCGACCCTGTAATTTATAAGCAACCACAAATATTATAGCGCTATACCTCGCGCTTCGGCTTTTCCGATTTTATATGAATCTGAATCGACAACAAATAATTTTATTCACTACTAGCTGGGGTACCCGGCGTTGCCCGGGAAATTTAGGATTCGATCCGCTCCGGCCACAACCCCACGACACAACACCCCACCACACTCCGACCTCTACCAGTACGCCACCGGAGAAATTTGGGTTTGACGAAAATTTCCACCCCACCCCTCCACCTCCACCCCTCCACCCCAACCCCTCCCACTCCCACCACTCCCACTCGATCCCCTCCACCCCACCCCACTCCCTCCACCCCAATCCCCATCTCCAACCCCTACCCCTCGACCCCCCCACGCCACCCCACCACCTCCACCCCACCCCATCTCACCCCTCCACCTCCACCCCCACCCCATCTCACCCCTCCACCTCAACCCCACCCATCCCCACTCCACATCTTCCACCCCACCTCACAATCCCACCCCGCCTCCACCGCTACGCGACTCGTGAGATCCGCACTGGCAACAGAGCTGACCTTAGACACCTCTAAAACGGTTAAAATCACTGCTTTTATACGTGGCAAGCGAATGAAAATTTATAGCGAAAATTAGTGTTTTTGACCCCCCCCCCCGCACTCTGGCCCCATGGTGGTAGAGATTTACCAACCACTAATCCGGGTGGTTCTGATGGACCTCTATCTAGAAAAAAATTCAAATCAATAGCTGCGTTTTTTGGAGAAAACAATTGGGGGTTTCGCTCCCCACCCTGGCCCCCATGGTGGTAGAGAATCGCCAACCCCTCGACTTAGTGTATCATGCCGAGACATACACAGTAGTGAAGGTTTGGAATGAAAAGTTCAAAAACTGTGAGCGTGCATTCTGGACAAATATACATACATACATACATACATACATACATACATACATACATACATACATACATACATACATACATACATACATACATACATACATACATACATACATACATACATACATACATACATACATACATACATACATACATACATAGCCAAGTCCTTTCTTTTAGATATAGATAATAAACCGTTTCATAATCGCTTTATTTACTAAATCAACTGAGTAACTAAGCCGATAAAAATTCACTATAAGTGTCGGATCGGTTTCCCGTCACTCTACTACTAAAAATAATGATTTGTGATTTTAAGGGTATCCAAGCAACTGTACAGATATATCGTGTAACTTGTTACCACAATGCTTTTCTAGGTATGCAGATGACATATGGTGCGCTCTTAAGAGTCGCCTGGCGGTTAAATTCAAGTCCGCTAAAGAGCGTGACTGCTGGCTCGAAAAGAAGGCTGACGAGGACAGCAAATCCACCTTTCTGCGACTGCTTGAGTGCAACTTGGAAGCAGGGCCCCAGCTCACTCTTCAACTATACATTATCATGCATCCCGATCATGGATTCTCAAAGACAGTCTACTTTGGTCGGTTGCATTTTGTGTTTGCCACATCCATGGCTCTTGGTAGTCACTGCTACCGTCAGACATATTAGGCCTATGTTTCCTTGGAAGAATATCATAGGCGTAGTAGGCGGTGGTCCAGGGGGGCAAATGCTCCCCAAATTTCGGGCAAATGTGTTTTTCGGGCAAAAGAGGCATGTACGGGGGCGGGGAAATCGGAAATTTTTTCAAGCAAACAGGTACGGGAGGATTTTTCGGGCGCAATGCGGTAAAAAAAGCTATATTTTATGAAGATTTACAGGAAATGACTAAAAAAAGGTCATCAGATTTTTCGGCAGAGAAAATCATAAGATTTTGGGTGGATGACTAAAAAAGTCATCAGATTTTTTGGACGAGAAGAAAAGAAGAAAATCCTAAGAATTTGGGCGGATGACTAAAACAAAAAAAGGTCATCTGTTTTTTGGGGCAAAAATTAAATTCCCCCCACTGCCGAAATGTCCCCTGCGCCTATGAAGGACATGATTATGTTATGTCTGCTGTCTGAGTGATTATAAGTATTAATTAAAAGAAATAGTCTCCTTATTGTTAGCATTCTTGCTACTGGGATGCCTTTAAACTGTTTTTCTCTGTTGTTATTTTACCTAAGGTGTTGCAATCATAAAGGGTGAGTGGTAGCATTTCCAGTGGCGGTGAGATTACAACACAGATATGTCAAACCTGCCGCCGACCCGTGATGAGATTATAATAATAGTGATGATGATGATGATGATGATGATGATGATGATGATGATGATGATGATGATGACGATGACGACGACGACGACGACGACGACGACGACGACGACGATAATAATAATAATAATTTTCGTTTATTCAACAATCCGGTTGACAGTGTACAATCATGCAGTTGAAATAGTTTACAGGAACTCAGATTGCAGAATACATAAATCTCAACTATTAACAGAACAGACAGCCTGCAATAATGTGCACCATGTGCGGCCCGCCGACCTGTTGAGGATGAATGGATCCAGATTTGACGAGGGCCTATGACAACAGAGGCCGTTGTCCTCGACAGAAATTTGTTTGGCATATTACGGCTACACCGGTTGTCCTATGTGCATGTAGCTACATTGGAAAATTGGGATGTCCAATTAGTAGCAGCACTCATGGGCGGAGAGTAAGAGGTCAGGCGGAGAGTAAGAGGTCAGGAGACAGTCTCAAAATTTGCGGTTGGGAACGGAGATACTTAGCCCATTATACTCCCAGTGGCGGCGCCAGGATTTCAGTTTTGGGGGGGGTTGAAGCCTCGCGGAGGAAATTCTCCATTTTCACCGCAAAAATTTCTGACGACCTTTTTTTAGTCATACCGAAATATTTCGTGGAAAAATCGTGCAAATTTAAATGTTAAATAAATCGGATGGCCCTTTTTTAGGGGGGGCTGAGCCTCTTATAGGGGGGGCTTAGCCCCTAGCCCCCTCTAGCGCCGCCACTGTATACTCCCCCAATATTTCAGAAATATTGCAGAAATATCATTGCAAATTTCTAGAGTGTTGTCCACTATTTATCCATGATAAGCAGTTTTGTTAAGACGACAGCTTAAAACGCTACACTTGCAGTGTTGAAATTCAAAAATTTAAACAACGTGGAGACATTTTATTTAACTCCTAAGCCATGTAGGCCTATTTCAGCGATGAAATTATAAGAATTTGCGTTAGATGGCAGTTTAAAATGCTGCCGTTACAGTGTGGATATTAAAAAATAAACAATAGGGAAAATACTATTGAAGTCATCAACCGCGACTTTAAGGCGTGAAATAATGAGCAATTAAGTAGGCCTCAATTGACAGTCTAAGATGATACCATTGCAGTGCGGAAATTTAAAAAAGAACAAAAGGGGACATACATGTATCCTCTCCCCAAACGCCTCCCTCTGCTCACTGGCTCAAAACATTGGTCTCAAAATACACTTTAGCATAGGCCTACGCATAATAAATTTTTTATATTAGGTTACACATTTTGGGTGGGTTGAGCCCGTATAACCAGGGAGGTCACTCTGAATTTTCAACAAAGGTCAGATCCGATAGAAAAAAGGCTAGAAAATGCTAGATGGACATTTTTGGGGCTTGAAATTTCTAATGACCTTTCTTTAGTCGTCCGATGATTAAAATTTGCTCTCTTTTCATTCTTGGTAAAATTTCTGATGACCTTCTTTTTTAGTCTTTCCCTTTAAAATTTACAATTTTTGGTCCAAATTTACAAAATGTTTGACTTTTTCACGTCTTTTGTGCATTTTCACTTAAAAAAAAATTTCTGTGCAAAAAGTCGAATAAACCGCCGTGACGAAAAAAGCTAGATCGTGACCAAAAAACCTTAGAAACCTAGACAAGACCGAAAAACCTAGATCTAGGTAGAAAAAGCTGTGAGTGGCATCTCTGCGTATGAATCCCTAAGTAGCCTACAGCAAGCCCCAAGGCTATGGTTTTCCTATATCCATACCACAGTATACTGATAAGCTTATTATACATGTAGCCTAGGCCTAAACGTTTTACTTTTATGGTTATGGTAAAGGCGAAACCTGTTTCTTTTAAAATAAAACGTTGACTTTATGATCCTGTTAATCCGCGAATCTGCAAAACGACTTCTACTTGAAATTTTCATGACATCGTTCACAAACAGCTAGCAAACGAGTGCCTGAAACCTGCTGCAGTCGATGTAAACATCTATAAATGCGCTGGTTTCTGGGGCATACGCCCGCTGAGGGAACTGACGACGCTCCCCACTGTCCCAGACCCCGAGTCGGGACGAAGCTTGGTGCCATGGGCGGAGTTTATCAGGGGCTGGGGCTAAGCCCCCAAGAAGACCCATATTCATTTTTATACCGTGTAAATGGTTTCTTTTTCCGAGCTTATCCCAGCCAAGACGACAGAGCCCTGCGCCGGCCGCGCCGCCGCCGCCGACATTTAGTGGGCGCCTCCGCCGCCGATTTTTTGGGGTCGGCGCGCCGCCGATGCTACGTTGATCAGCTTATTTATTTTTGTTGCATTTTCATCTCTTGCATGATTTCGCGAAAAAAAAGATGTGTCAGTGCGAAATAGAATCTTTTTCTTATCTAGACCTACTTCGATTTTTCCTGGAACCACCGATTTTGCGTCAAAGCAATGAAACCTATGATGATATCTATTCATTTTGACTTTTGGAAAGAGCGCTTAACGTTTAAGCTGTTGTGGATTTTGTGATTCGATTTGAATTATGGCAGCAAAGAAGGTAAAAATAACTCCAGGCAGGCACAAGTGAATTGTTATGCCGTGTATGCCTTCTTGCCTGATAGTCTGACCATACGCTAAGATGGCAAAAAAAGTCTGCCCTCTAGTATTAGGATACTCGTTACTATAATTTTGCAATGAAGTGGTGCTCTGTAATTTTAAGTAGGCGATTGGTCGCGTCTGCAGGCTTGTGATTCTTCTTTCCAGCCAGTTACCACCTTATTCATATTTTTTCTCCAGTGTCAAAGTTCCACGCTGACCGTGACCTAGCCTATTATATTATAAGTGAAATGGGTAATCAAACTTTCGAACATTAATCATCATCATCATCATCATCATCATCATCATCATCATCATCATCATCATCATCATCATCATCATCATCATCATCATCATCATCATCATCATCAAAATCCTTGGGCTAAATGACCGTAGGATTCCGACGCCACTCTCTGTCTGGGTCTGTCTCTCGTCATGTTGCCCAGCTTCAACCGGTCCGGTCAGTAGGTCCATACCATTAACATCTTGAAGCAGCTAGACCACCTTGTCTTATTGAAGAGAATATTGGGAGAGAGGCATGACGGACAACCTGGGTCAATGCCCGCATGTGTCCCACGCTCTCCCCCGACTCTCTCCACTGGTCTATCCTGACCGGCCTGTGCATGTCAGCTCCACATCATGACACCTAGAAGCATCTGGGTCGCTATGTCACTTGTGCCGTGGTTTTTGCGGATTTCAATCGTCTTGGTCTTTTACTGCCAGTGTATCGCCACCCATCTGAAAAACCTTCCTCCTTTTGTCCGGGCTTAGGACCGGCACAGGGAGGTTGTTAGTTCCCTGTGGCGGAGGATGGATGCAGTTTAACGTCGTGCCCAGGACCCCGAACATTGCAAGGTCTGTCTATATGTGACCTTTCTGACCCAAACCAGGCCCATGTCGCAGCACACACTTGACCAATGGCAATGACCAAAACATGAAGACTCAATTTTTCAATTTTGGTTTTTGACAGAAAAGGATAAATAAATAATTTGTGAAAAAATCTTATTTCTAATGATATTATTGTTGAATAACAGCTTGAAGCGGTTTTCGTTTCAATAATTCAGTGACTTTTCCGTAAATTTTTCACTTTCCCGCCATCATTCATTCTGAGAATTTATAAAAACCCAAAGAATTTTTGGCGGGTCATAAGGCAGGCCAATAGTAAAATAGGCAGGTAGCGGCGCCACTGCGTAAACGGTTCTTTAGCTTCTATTATTAGGTTACGCAAGCTGGAGGCTTGAATTTGAAAACCATGTCATGTGGTTTTACAATCAAGCCTTTGTAGAATCTTGTAATTGAACATCCATTCTGAGAATAATTGCTTCTCGTGAACATTAATTTAAGACCAGATAATTGCCAAAAATAATTGCTGAGCACTCATATCTTTATAATATAAGTAGCTTGTGTAACAACTATTAAAATATGCATGCGACGCAGGAGCACTAACTCCACGACGCCGCGCCGCCGACGCTGACATTTCGAGGGCGCCGCCGCCGCCGCCGCCGATTTCTGTTGGTCGGCGCGCCGCCGACCAAAAATGACCGGCGCGCCGGCGCCGACACTCTCGAGTCGGCGCATGGCATTGCTCCAAGAACGGAAACGAAACTCCGCCCATGCTTGGTCCATTCGGCACTCACAGCTTCGCGTCTTCGGCGCTTGCAATTTAAGTACAATCAAGGAAAATCTTACATTTGCGCTCTTGGAGGAGAGAAAGGGCTTAGGGCTTCAGCCCCTCTTGCCTGAAATCCTGGCGCCGCCACTGAGCATTCCAGAGCACATTTTCTCTGTTGTAATCATAGGTGTTTAAAACGACAAAACCGAATAAAAACGGAATAAAGCGTCTCTTTTAAATGTCAAACGGAAAAAAGAGAAAGAAACGGAGAATTAAGAATAATTGGACTTTGTTAGCCTGCATCTTGTACTGCAGCTTAAAATTAAAACCCTGTTTACACGATTCACTTTTATTCAGCATGCAAATTATGCAACTTTATTAGTGAACACTAAAAATAAACGGTTAAATATTGACCTAAATTATCGGAATCCTTGAAATTGTGGAGACAGCATAAGGGAAATCAGGCGATAATAAAATTAAGAATGATTACATTCAGTAAATAAGCAAATATAGTGACATACCAAAACAGTTTAAAATATACAAAAAAAACTCGTGATTTTCTGAGAAGAACAAAAAACGAGAATTTTTTCTTACAGCTATGATCCTAATTATCAGTCCCTATATTATTTGTTGCTGTTCTCTATTGCAGCCGTTGGTCAGGTCGTTGTTTGTGTGTCTTCGTTGGCCTCTATCGCATGGGCCCTTACCTCCTCCTGCACTATGATTCAGCAGGGTCGCGACTCGCTTTCCGGCAAGTCCAACATAACCAATCGAACAACCATCGCCATGTTTGCCTGGCGTCTTTGCTCGGTGGCTGCCCGCATGCTCGCCTTCGCGCTGTTTGCGTTGTACTTCCGTTTCTGGATCATCTTGGTGATTGCGTTCCACTTTGCAATGGCGTGTGTATGGATAAAGTGCCAGCAGACAACGATCTCTATGTATCAGGCGTTCGACGTTTTAATGCTGGTGCTCACGGCGCTGCTGAACATTTTCGACTATTTCAATGTTACGGAAGGACACATGATACTTAGGTGAGTCTGAAATTGTTTGAAACTAGATTAGGTTGTAGAACATTGTCATGCTGTTGCTGATTAACTGACTGACTGACTGACTGACTGATTGATATACTGATTGATGATTGGTTGATCGATGATTGATTTATTTATTGGCTGTTGATTGATTGAGTGATTCTATGACTGTTTGGTGATTGATTGATGATTTATTCAGTGAATGAGGGGATGAGATTGGTTGATTGAGAGTGTGAGAGTGAAAGTGACTCATGGATTGATTGATTGATTGATTGATTGATTGATTGATTGATTGATTGATTGATTGATTGGATGAGTGAGTGATCAGTCAATCTCGTGTAAGCTATGTATAATTATATATATTATATAGGCCTATATACAGACTGGGTGTGGTTATAGTGAAAATTTTAGATGAAACTCTGATTTCTATTGTTTTAGATACCTGTTGTTTCACATTCTGATTTCTATTTTTTTAGATACCTTTTGCTTCACATTCTGATTTCTATTGTTTTAGATACCTTTTGTTTTACATTCTAATCTTCGTGGAGAACATGGCAATGACGCTTGCCATCTTTCTCGTCCCCAGTCAGATTGCCACTCCTTCCTACCTCCGCCCGGTCATGATATCGATTCTGGCTCTGCACCTGATCGCCATAGCAATCCAGGTGACATACTATCTCCGCTTCCATCCGAACAATGACTCGACAGATGGAACGAACAGAATTCAGTGCTGCATACCATGCAAGACGCTGCTCGACGAGTCCTGCTTGGAACCGGAATAGCATGACGGAAAGAACATAGAAAATGGAAAATCCTAAGGGAATTGAGGTTTTAATGGGTGTATGTGTTCAATGCCTGGCTTTGTTCTTGTTATGTATCGTGGAAAATACAGTCGGTATACTAGTCTTATCTGATAGTGGGTATATTGCAAAAGGTGGGGGCTGCAGAGGATCGATTTGTCCCAGGCCCTGACCTTTTTCAGGGCTTTGGTTTTACCAACAGTCCTAATATATATATATATATATAATATATATATATATATATACTATAATACACACATATATAGATATATATTATATGATGTATATATTGCTCTAATGTAGCATTGAGCTTGCAGGTCTGAGCCCATAACCATTGGTAATCTTGCATGTAGCTCAGTCAAGTGGGAAGTGGGATCTGAGGGCCATTTTGCCCATGCTTCAGCTTCTGTGTAATGTATATGTTATAATGTTACATGCATTTACGTGAGCATTTTTATCCTAGGTCATTGATATTGGGTTTTATTGCTAATATGACTATGATAATGATAATGCAATAGAATATGATAATGCAATTAGATAAAAAAAATTTAGTATGCAGCATTAATTAATTTGACAGATTAACTACGTTTTGCGAAAAGCTTTTTTTGTGTGATAAGAAATATTTTCTTAGACGTGAAGATGTGGTGTATACAAGTGACCCAACCTGGTTTCACACCCTAAAATAATTTGAGTAAGTTAGCCACGATTGGTGGGGCACGGTGGTGTAGTGGTATGTTTGGTTTCGGTGCCTTGGAACTAGAAGGTTCCAGGTTTGAATCCACCTCAAGCCACCGCGTGGATGAACTTTGTATTTGTAAACCAGTAGGGCAAAGTAGGAAACGCGTGTTTTTTGTCCCCAAGACGAAGATTTCAGCCGGTGCGTATTTGAAGACATTGCGAGTGTTGTATGTGAAAGGTCAAGTATATCTTGTATAATGTGATGTAACAGATCTAAGCTGAATGTTTAGTTAAATTAATATTCAAGAAGTGTGTTTCAGTTGTCACTCAGAGCAACATATTGTATTTAAATGTATATTTGGTCAGAGTAAATATCTGTTATTTTTAACATTTTTATATTAGTTTTTTTAATTAGTAAAATATCTGCAGGAATTGTGTTTTGTTTTTAAAATCTGATTGTGCATTTACATTTGTTTAAATGACATTGTTTTCGTGTTTTATCTGATTTGATATTATAAGTTTTCATTGCATGGTCAATGGTTGGTTGACTGTTACGTGTTACATAGTGAGAGTCAAGATGGTCATTTCTTTGAAAACCAGCAGCAGTGTCATAATACCAATGTACATTTCTTACCTAGCAGCGATATATCATGAGCAAAGTAGTGGCACCATATAAACAGTGGCGGCGCCAGGATTTCAGATTTGGGGGGGCTGAAGCCCCAAGCCTTCCTCCCTCCCAGAGACGCAACTAGAACATTTTCTTCCCAGGGCGGTCATATTGCAATGTAAAGTCCCTATTGTCTTTGACATACCGATATACAAGCACTCAAAAACCACATTGACTAGAGTTCCAAGTTATCACAATATGAGGTGTCCAACACCGAATTAATATTCAGAAATTCCACAATAAAAGGTGTCCAACACAATATTAATATTCAGAAATTTTACAATAAAGTGGTGTGCAATTCAGTATTATCGTATAAAAAGTCAACCATAGACACAGACTCGAGATCCAAGTTGTCACAATAAAAGGTGTCCAACACAATATTAATATTCAGAAATTTTACAATAAAATGGTGTGTAATTTAGTATTATCGTATAAAAAGTCAACCATAGACACAGACTCGAGATCCAAGTTGTCACAATAAAAGGTGTCCAGCACAATATTAATATTCAGAAATTTTACAATAAAATGGTGTGCAATTCAGTATTATCGTATAAAAAGTCAACCATAGACACAGACTCGAGATCCAAGTTATCACAATAAAAGGTGTCCAACATAATTAATATTCAGAAATTTTACAATAAAATGGTGTGCAATTCAGTATTATCGTATAAAAAGTCGACCATGGACACGGACTCAAGTTCCAAGTTATCACAATAAAGGTGTCCAACACAGCATTAATATTCAGAAATTCCACAATACAATGGTGTGCAATTCAGTATTATCGTATAAAAAGTCAACCATGGACACAGACTCGAGATCCAAGTTGTCACAATAAAAGGTGTCCAACACAGCATTAATATTCAGAAATTTTACAATAAAATGGTGTGCAATTCAGCATTATCGTATAAAAAGTCAACCATGGACACGGACTCAACTTCCAAGTTATCACAATAAAGGTGTCCAACACAGTATTAATACTCAGAAATTTAACAATAAAAAAGTAGTCACAATAATGGATGTATCCGATTTGACCAGGGTCTATGACAACAGAGACCGTTACCCTGGACATTCAATTAAAATAATCACAAATAAAAATAAATCACAATAAAGGTGTCCAACAGCATTCACAGGGCACTATTATAATTATCTGACTGCATATTACTAATGACAGAAAACAGTTTAAGTTTTCCTAATACAAAAATAGGCATTCTTGGATATATGCACACACACACACATATATATATATATATATATATAAATAGTTGATTTTGATGCCATTACGAATTATTACGAAATAAGCCGTAATGGATATTTTCTGCTTTTTGCTTTGGGGGGGGGCTGAGCCGCATTTAAAGGCTATAGCCATAGCCCTCAGACGACGCCACTGGCGCAAGCATCTACGCTATGATTATATAGTTGATTGCAGGAGGGAGAAAACCCTAAACATTCTTTTGTGACGATGATTAATTTTGTGAAATATGCGAACAATCAAGTGAAAATACAGTTTTGCACCACTTTTTGAAGGACTTGGCAATTTCGACATTTATATACGTCTAATAGGCCTACTTATAAAACGGTTTCAATCTGAAACGAGGTGTCTAAGAGCCATGTTGTTTCTTCGACATTTTCTTCGACGACCCTGTCCGGTTGTATGGTCAAAAGGTAAGGGTGCAAACTTGTCACACGTTTTCATAGACTGAGGTCAAGAAATGAAGTCGCTAACTTCATTCTCAAAGTAGATTTCGATGCCATTGATCATTGTCTTGTTTTCTTATTACGAAATAAGCCGTTGGCATTTTCCGCATTTTGCTTTGGGGGGGGCTGAGCCGCATTTAGGGGGGCTTAGCCCCCTCCAGCCCCCCTGGCGCCGCCACTGCATATAAATGTGATAATGAAATTGTGCTAGGAGTATTCCTATATTATGCTGGCTTGTAAGGAACTCAGATTTTTCACATTATGCTATGATATTGAATTATATGTGCATTGTGCAATTTCGAAACCGTGCCGGATTTATCTAGAGGTGAACTTGCTGTTTGCTTTGCACACACACACACTTTAAAGATGTGGCATCGTGTCTTTGTCGTGGTACACCATGTGGAATAACTTTCCTTCTAACCTGCGTGTTCTTTTAGTTAGACACTTTGCATGTATGTTGCATCATTTACACGGATCTGAAAACTGTTCCTTTTCGCTGGATTCAGTGGACTGGACTGTGAGCACCTCTTAGTAGTTATCTTGGAGGGGCAGCATTTAACAGCTGACTGAATTAAATAATATTGCATTATGATTTGCACGGTCATGCATTTTTTTAAACTGTGTTCTGCCACCATTTTTACTCAGTTTACAGTGCAAATTATTATAATAAAAATTATATCAGTTTTAATCAATAATAATAATAACTAATAATAATAATATTTAAAATGATAAAAATAATTATTAGTATTATGATAATAAAATGTTAACCATAACGATGAAAGGGTGCTATATAAATATTTATATCGAATTAATAAATTAATCGTAAAGGCTAACATTTACGTAAAATTTGCTGTGCAATGTTTTTAGTATATTCTTGGAGTGTATGTATGCATGTATGGTACCTGTATCTGTGTAGGTGAGTAACCTTATGTGTTTACCATAATCTGTGTAGTAGGATAATCATGCTTTTGTATTTGTTTTGGTATCTGAGCAATTTATATAGGACCTCTAGCAAACTTTCCAAAGCATTGTGGCCAGCAGGAAGAAGCATATGGATCCATTTATTTGAGGCATAAATGATGAGACATAATTTTAGCCTCTCTACATGAATTCATACTCGTTAGTTAGGTAAATCACTTAAGATGGATCACTGAGTGGGCATCAGTTGGCATGGTATACAAAGTACTAACCCGGCTCATTTGCCTTGAATGGACCAGCGAACATCACGTACCAACGACTTGGCATGTGGTTGAACAACAGGGAGCGCCTCTGAGTAGGCTTCTCCAAAACGTTGAATGTCACTAACAAGAAGAAGAATAAGGGATCCATCTATTTCAGGCATAAACGATATTTGAGTAGACTTCGCGAAGGAGCGCTATATAAATTCTTGAAATTAATGAATGAACAGTGGGGTTTTGGTTAAACCAAGTGCATTATAAGCTTTATTAGGCTTATCCCGCAGCCGTTTGTCATGTCCCTTGTAGCCGCGGTATGGCCGTGTTACGGCGCCACAAACTGTCGGGATTATTTTTTATGGGGTCTACTAATGTACGCATAGGAAACGGGGGTTGAACCTTGATAATAATCCGTCCATTACTGTCTTTCAAATGAGTCATATTGAGCAGCCTATGAGACGAGTAGGAGGCCGTCCATAAAGTACGTCACGCTATTTTTGATCCCCCCTGTCACAAACTCACAAATCTCGGACCCCACCCCTAAAGTACGTCACACTTTCGACCAAACAATTAAAAAGCATAGCCATTTACCTAACCCTCTAAACCAGTGCTGTCCAACCTGCGGCCCGCGGGCCGCATGCGGCCCGCGAGATGATTTCAAGTGGCCCGCCCGAGCTAACTGAATTTTTGCACTTTGCGTAAAATGAAGTAAAGGACAAAATCAGTGGTCGACTTGAACGTTTATTTTTATTGACACAGAGTCACTGTTGTCGTGGTCTGGACAGCTACCTGCATGCATCATGCATGGATACCATTCCGACAACTATGGTCGTAATTAGTCTCCTCTTTCTATCACTGGGGTTAGGTCCCTGTAGTTTATCAGTTGATTGACACACGACTTCTGGCTTAAACAACTCATTTTCATGTACTCAACTATAACTTTTTATGAAAATCGTCCCAAACCGTTCGCTAGAATGCAGGTATACTGAGATGTCTACAGAGTTTTTCCAGCACGTCTGGGCTGGCTGTGACCGTTCTTCTCTAGAGATAGTTTGGTTCTAGTCTGTAGTGTTAGAAGGAAAAACCGAAGAGTCTCCAGTGCCGACAAATGACGATGTCTTGGGCACTTTCTGGCGACGACTATATGACAGCCCCTCAAGCCGAAGATTCTGGCTTTGACGACGAGTCTTTATAATGGCCAGAGCAGGATGATGGAAACCTCTGCTCAGCCTTTAAGTAGAGCTGAGCCAAGAACCTGTGGTTATAGGTGATGATCTGAAAGACTGAGTGCAAGGCAGGGACAGGCCAAAAGGACCTCTTATACTTTTTGGCGCAAAAATATTACGTCGCATGTCAAACATGGCATGTTTAAACATGCTATATTACTCATTTAAATAATTCATTCTACATTAGAGTTACTTAATAGGCCTACTATCAAAAAACATCTTGGCCGCAGCTTTTGAGTTTAACCTACTGTTGCGGCACTCGGCTTCAGAAGTATTGCTTCTGCGGCCCATGGTGTCAAAAAGGTTGGAGAGCACTGCTCTAAACCCTAGGATACTATCCCTAATCCCTCTGATAGTGACGTGTGTCCCTAAAGGCTTTGATAGTGACGGGAAATCAACTTTTATCCCTCCAGGCCGGGTTTTAGACACGCCTGGCCGGTCCGGGTCGCATTTTAGGTACTAAGAACTAAAAAACATAAAAGAATTTAAAAAATAAATGTGTGACGTCACACATGGCCTGACCCCTCCCCCTGTCACAAACTGTCACACTTTCTTACACACCCCTCCCCCCTGGAGCGTGACGTACTTTATGGACGGCCCCTAGGACTACTACCGGGGGAAAGGTATCACTAGTCTTGTAGCCTATAGAGTCTATGCGTGGTTTGACATGGTGTGGTCTGAAAGTTTGTAATAAGCTTACTGATCTATAGTCCTTTGCTTGTACATTTCTAATTATAATTAATTGCGTTATTTTTTGTTAATATTTTAAATATTTTTTCCGTTGGCGTGTATTAATACTCAAAAGTTTAAAAACAAGCGTTTAACTATGGGTTTAGGCCTATATATCTGGCTATTTTTAATCGAAGCATTGGTTTCTTAAACGTAAAAGTCGATACATTTATTTGCAGCTTCATTCAGGTACTTATGTTGCCACACATGCTTGCAAAAATTCATTCTCTGTTTTTCATTTGAGCATTTTATTAACTTGTGCTTAATTTTCATGTTGATATTTACCGATCCATACTGGTCGATGTTTGTCTTTTTGTTTAATGTTAGTCAGAACGCGGAATTTGATTGATCACTGTTGAATATTTGGAGGTTTATAATTATTATAACCTAGCCCTAATGTTTGCAGTCCAGGCCTACGGACCTACCTTGTCAACGTATAGGCCTAGATTTTTCAATTGTGTGCAAAAACTGAATTAGGCCTACGTCCTACGTCATTATTATCATGTAGGTCTCTTTGAGACTTCAAGCAATAGTAGCCTAAATAAAATATTTCTAAGTCGAGTCGACGAAACATCGATAGACTCACCTTCGGAAAAACGAACGTCGACTCGATGGACTTGCAAGTCGGTCGAGTCGACGATTTTTCGATCGACTCGACTTGGCAAAACTCACGATCGACTCGACTTGCAAGTCGATCAGCGAACGGAGGTGAGGTAGACAAGCTGTGTATTAAGCTATTATTATTCATCAATATACAACTTTCACTTAATTAAGAGTTATTTTTCATCAATCCAGCTTCCATTTCAGCAAGAAAATCTCTTCAGCTGGCCCACTTCGATGAAAGAGGAAATTAGTTTCATCGATCCGACTTCTATTTCGCAAGATATCTTTTCATCAATCCAACTTGCTTTCCTCCAACGCTGAAACCATGCAATGGCCAATAATTCGGAATAGTGGGCCCTCGGAATAGTGGACCTTCGGAATGGTGGGCCGGTACCGTTCTCGAGCTGCCCGTTGATGGGCGCCCATGCACAGAAAATTTTGCAAGAGGAGGCAAAACTCGATGGTCACGGCTACAGTTTTTTGTAGCAAGAAGTTGAAAATGCATATAAGAAAATCTAGATTCTAGAACATGCACACCTTGCACGGATATTTTTCAGATCTATAGGTTTCTTAATGTAAACGTCTCCGTTTCACTTTTAATAATTTTTATTATGAATAGCCTACAGTTTGTTAAGTGCAAAGAAATTTGTTGACAACCAAAAAGAAGTACCGTAGTTATAAAAATAGTTTCAACTTTCCAGGGGGCAAGTGCCCTCCTCTTGCCCCTATGTGCGGGTGCCCATGTGCCCGGTGCAAGGATCGATGTATCGAAGAGGGTATTAGGCCTATCTTTCCCGATAATCATGTTTACTGTCAATAAATTGCATTATTGACGCGGGACACATGAAGACAGACAGGAAAACATACAGACAGGTAGACAGACAGAGGATGAGAGCCAAATATGGACTATAACAAGTGCAATCATTTTTAATTTATAGCCTAGCGCTTAGAAAATACCTTACATAAGCCTTCATAGCGGCCTTACAATAAGTCGGTAAAACGCGAAAACGGAAATGTGTTTAGGCCTACAGAACGAAATTATTTTCGTGTTGTTGGTTTTTCCGAGGTGTGCAATATAGTTCTATATAGGTCTAATTTCGTTATCATTAACAAAACTAGACCGCTTTTACCCAAATAAATAGGCCCAAACTCTGACCCTGGAGTCATTGTAAACGGACGCGAATTTGATACCATATAGGGCCTAATCACGTGTCACACACGGATATTCCTTCGTTATTTTGATAGTCTGGCATTCAGAAAATTTTATGCCATTCGTATGGAAACGCGGCACACCACACCGGTCGCAATAGACACAGCTGGCGAAGATAAAGTTGATACGTGCGCAGTTCTATTTTCTACTGTGAAGAGATCCGCTGATATATGGCTCTACAACCTGAAAATCTCGGAGTTTCAGAACTTGGCCGGGACTCGGGAGCAGATAGGCCTAATGTAGATCCGGGAGAAGCTGCTCTTGATGTTGGGACAAAATTAGTAGCAGACAAACAGTCGGAGGACATGGAGATCGAAAGCAAAGACTCAAATCAGGTCGATGCGAAATCTGGCGATGTTGCCATTTCAGCACAGGGATCAGAAGCAAAAGCGGAAGAGAATGTTGCCATTTCAGCACCGGGATCAGAAGCAAAAGCGGAAGAGAATGTTGCCATTTCAGCACCGGGATCAGAAGCAAAAGCGGAAGAGAATGTTGCCATTTCAGCACCGGGATCAGAAGCAAAAGCGGAAGAGAATGTTGCCATGTCAGCACCGGGATCAGAAGCAAAAGCGGAAGAGAATGTTGCCATTTCAGCACCGGGATCAGAAGCAAAAACGGAAGAGAATGTACCGGTACATGTGTACACGTACCGTCAAATGTTCTGGAGTCTGGTAGCAATGGGAAGTTACATCGTCGACGTCGGCAGCGACGTTTTTGTTGCCTATACGTACTCTGTTGAGGGACATTGGTGGTGGTTTGGGATTACCATAGGATTTGCTGTGGTCTCATCGCTTACGATAAATGCGATGAGTTTAAGATATTATGTGCAAAAGGGGAAGGAGATCAAAACCTCACGTGCAGAATGGATGCGTCGAATCGTCTTGCATGTTCTAATGCTGGGTCCATTGGTCAGGTTTGTTCGGCAGTAAATTTGATTCGTTCCTCTTGAAAAGTTTTTGCATTTGCATGGGTAAATTTTTTTAATCTAGACTGAATTAAAATTCATTAACAATAATTTAACAGAAAATCACTAGATCTAAACAACATGCTTTTGTTGGGATTTTTTAAAATCTCGACTGAATTAAAATTCGTTTAACAGAAATCACTAGATCTAAACAACATGCTCGTGGACACTGGACAGCATACATGATAAACAGTAACGAGTCAGTGAACGACACATGGATACAATCACCTCAGACAGCGCGATTCTGATAGGCTATTCAAGGTTGGCTCAGTCTTCCACCTGCTAAAGGAACGGTAAAATGTAAAGCTGTAGGACGGAACTGTACCAGAAAGGCTGCATCAGCCTTGTCTTGTCTTGTCTTTAACCATCCTCGATTCGAGGGTTGGTCGCTTCATGGACACGCCTTCGCCACGTTTTCATGTCCTCCGTCTCCTTAAGTATCCGCTCGAATGGTATTTCCATCCACGGGATGATATTAGCGATCCATCCCATCCTTGGTCTTCCCCTTGCCCTTGCTCCCGAAATCGTACCCTGTATTATTTCCTTTTCCATGCAGCCCCCCTGTTTCCTCATCAAATGACCGAAGTAAATGAGTTTTCTCCTTTTGATCGTGTTCAATAAGGTTCTTTCTGTTCCGGTTTTCTCCAATAGGCTACCCATTCGTTTGTTCTTTTTTCTGTCCATTGCACTCCCAAGATCTTTCTTAGGCATTTCATTTCAAAAGCATTTATTCTGTCTCTTCTTCTCTCTTTCTGATCGTCCAACTTTCACACCCATATGTTGCCACTGGCCATACCAAAGTCTTCATAAGTCTGATCTTGGTAATGATTTTTATATTATGGCTTTTCCATAGCGTCTTCAACGCTGTCCCTGTGTTGAGTCCTCTTGCTAGTTTCTCTCTTATATCTGTGCTGCTGTCTGCGTCTTCAGTTATCAACGATCCTAGGTAATGAAAGGTGTCCACCTGCTCCAGTTTTTGTCCTCCAATTTCAATATTACACATTCTGCCTTTTTGAGTCATAACTTTGGTTTTATTCATGTTTATCCTCAGACCTCTCTTTTCTCCTGCTTGGTGTAATCGTTCTGTTAGTTCCTGCAGTTCCAATTCTGTTCCCGCTAATAGTACTATATCGTCTGCGTATCTTAGGTTAGTAATGACCCTTCCTCCTATCCGTATTCCTCCCTGCCATCCCTCTATAGTGCCTCTCTCATAACCGTCTCTGCCATGATGTTGAACAAATGAGGTGACATCACGCATCCCTGTCTCACTCCCTTCTTTATTCTGAAGCCTCCTGATAGTGTACCTGCAACCTTTACTTTAGCTTGTTGTTTGTAGTATAATTTGTTCAGTAGATCAATGATATGTGATGGGAAACCCATTTCTATCAATGTTGCCCATAACTGTTCATGTGAAATGCAGTCAAACGCTTTTGTAAAGTCCACAAAACACATGTACAGCGGTTGTTGGTGGTCGTGCATTTTCTGCATTATAATTCTAAGATTTGTTAGTTGGTCTCTGGTGCCTCTTCCTCTTCCGAAACCGGCCTGTTCATCTGCAAGTTCCGATTCCGTCTTTCCTTTTATTCTCTCCAGTATGATCCTTAGAATAACCTTACTGGCATGAGATACCAGGGCTATGGTTCTGTAATTTCCACAATTACCCAGGTCTCCTTTTTTAGGTATCGGTATAAAAATTGAGTTTGTCCAATCCTCTGGCCAGTCTCCTGATTCCCATAACTCCTTACAAATGAGATGCATACGATCCAGTGCAGTCTCTCCTGCTGCTTTAAATAATTCTATTGGTACTTCGTCCATCCCTGCACTCTTCCCGTTCGCCACTTCTTTCATAGCTCTTGCCACTTCTGTTCTTAGTGGAGTTGGTTCCAGAGCCGTTTTAAGGCCAAGGCACGCGAGGCACGTGCCTAGGGCCCCGCGCAACAGGGGGGCCCCGCGGCGACCCAAAATACTGCATCGCATTACAAATTAGCAAAATAATATTATACGAACCTTAACGTAGATCTATGTTAAACTACTTTATATCTGACACTGAGAGATTGAAGCGGAAATAGGGTCACTTTCAGGCATCTCCCTGGTTGGGGGGAACTTCACCCAGAAAATACTGACTATCCGGTACCCAAAACATTTGACCACATAATAATAGTTTTAATTGTTGTTTACATTATTGTATTACACGAACTCTAGTAATATATGATTATGATGATAAAATCTACTAATAAAATATATAACATCTTATTAGCAGGGCTGTACTCAAGGGTATACGCGGGTATACAGCGTATACTCACCTTCGGGAAAAAATGACAGCGTATACTCACCTAAAAAAACCAGCTACACGCGGGTATACAGAGCGTATACCCACCTCAATAAAACTAAGTCAAACACGGCGGCAGCGTGTACTCACCTCAATAGTTCTGAGTACAGCACTGCTTATTAGGCTACAATGAGTATAGTTTACTGTTAATATTTGTACATGACTATATTTGCACGACTAATTGGCGTCGTTTCATACTACCTTTCAAATGTCAAGCTGCCAAATTTTCTAAATGAACACTTAGTAGGCTAAAACAGTATCATTACTATACACGGCGTCCCGATTTTGGAAGTTCTTTCTTGGTTTGTGTAACATCTGTAACGATTCAGATAAATGTGTCCTGGGTCAGCAATTGAATGCGCATGACCTTTTTCAGCAACGGGAATAGGCCTAATTGCTAATTGCTAATAATAAATTATTCCTGTGAAAGAATGGCTTACGCAATTACAAACATGTCTGCAGTTTTTCATTATAAACTCTATAGTGTAATGGTCCAGAAGCAGCTGAACTGAGCTGCTGAACTTGATACGTAGAGAAATTCTTATTGTAATAATAATTATACTTATTGAAATTTTTAATCACTCTTTTGTTATAAGCACTGAAATAATAGAGTAACTTTTGTTAAGATCTCGGCTTACAAAATGCAATGCTGCCATTACAATGTGGAAATTGAAAAAGAAATTCTAATAATGGTAAGAATATTTATTGAAGTCTTAGGCTAGGCCTACTCATGTTAGCACTGCAATAGTTGATCAATTTTGCTATAGGATGCAGCTAAAAATGCGCAGTCATTGCAATGTGAAAATTCAAAAATTTCTGGTGGGGATGGCAAATTTCCTCCCCATACTTCCCCTCTCGGCGCTACACGTCTCAGCAATCGACCGGCAAACACCCGTTCTCGGTTCCCAGAAACCTTGATTTCACAGCAGCTTTAAAGGGTCTAGATTGGACTCATGGCTACTTTTAGGGATAGGGTTTGTGCCTAGGGCCCCAAAACTCCTTAAAACAGCCCTGGTTGGTTCTCTTGTGTATCTTGTCTCTTCACTTGTGCTTCCATCTTTGTCATCATATAGCTCTTTACAATATTCTTTCCATCTCTCTGCAATTCCTTCTTTGTCTCTTATCAGTTCACCCGATGTCGTCTTTATTCCCAGAAGTTTCGGGCTGAATTTCCCAGTTAGTGTCTTGACCGTTTGGTATACTTTTTTCATGTTCCCTTGCTTGTTATTCTCTTCCAGCTCGTTACATTTCTCTTCTATTTGTTTTTGCTTATCTTCTCTAACTTTCTTCTGTACTTCTTTTTTAACTCTCTGTATTGTGCTCTGTTGTTTGTTTTTGTTTCTCTCTTTTTTTGTATCAGTGTGAGAGTTTCTGTGGTAATCCATGCTTTCTTCTTTGGCCCCTTTTTGTATCCTATTGTTTCTTCTGCTGTTTCTAGGAGTACGGTATCTTCTTGGTTGTTTCCCATAATTGTTCAGGTGTTTGTTTCTCTTCTTCTATTTCCAGTCCTTCAAATCGGTTCTTTACTTCTATAGCAAAATCTTCTCCTTTTATTCCTTGTAGATCTTCTAGGTTTAGTTTCCTTGTTGGTGCTGTGTTTCTTATCTTTCTTAGTTTTATCTTTATTTTAGCCACCAGTAACTGGTGGTCCGTGTCGCAATCCGCTCCTGTGTATGTCTTGCAGTTTTTGATGCTTTCTTTCCATTTTTGTGCAATTGCTGTGTAGTCTATTTGATTTCTCGTCTTCCCATCTGGTGATATCCATGTATATAATCTTCTTGGATGATGTGTAAACCTTGTGTTGCTTAGACTCAGCTCCTGCTCTGTACAAAAGTCCATTAGTCTTTCTCCTGCCTCGTTTGTTTCTCCTAGTCCTCCTTTTCCCACCACTGCTGCTCTTACATCCGTTAGTTGTTCTCCTACCTTTGCATTAAAATCTCCTATTATCATCAAGATGTCCTGTTTTGGTACCTGTGTTACAGCTATATCCAGTTGTTCATAGAATTCCTCTGTACTATCTTCTTCTGCTGTTAGTGTAGGTGCGTATACCTGAATTATGGTAAGATTTCTTGGTTTGGCACTTATTCTTACCGTTAGCACTCTTTCATTAATTGGCTGATATTCTAAGAGTACCCCTGATAACTTCTTATGTATCCACAAAGCCACTCCTCTTTGTCCCTGTTTATCTCCTCCTGAGTAAACTATGGTATGTCCATCTTCCGTCGTAAAATGACCCCTTCCTGCCCATCTTGTCTCTGACAATCCGCATATCTCCACTCCGTTTCTTTCTAATTCCTTTCCTAGGATTTGGACCTTGCCCACTTGTAGCAGGGTCCTTACGTTCCATGTCCCAATGTGTACTGTCTTTCTTAGTTGTAATGTTATCCTTTCTTCTACCTTGCCCCCATCTCCACCTCCCTCCCTTCCAGTAGCCGATTTTCCGACCCTGTCCTGGTTGCTCGGCAGGGGACGCGGACCTTGGTTACCCGGGCGACGTCCGAGCCGGTATGGTATGTTGTGTCTGTGACTGTCCATGTTGCTGATTGGGAAAATAAGGTGGTAGCTTCCCTCGTCTTTCCACCTCGCAGTGGCTGTTCTTTATGTATGATCTACACTTCGAACAGCCTTTTCATGTGTAAACCGTTAATGGCGACTAAGGGCCGTCTTCCGCTTTACCATGATACAAGACCTGCTGCTGCCCAGATGTTTGCCGCCCACGTTAGCCAGCTTTTCAGGGTTCCTGCAGAGCCTTCCCACCTCGCGTAGCGCCCTAGGTGGTACTTCAGCATAACTTTCACCACTGATGGTATAGCCTCTGCAGGCAATCCCTTACTAAGCTGTTAACACCCCCTCACCGCTTTGAGGTGTGGGTCGGACTTTGAGGGGGGCATCAGCCTGCATACACATAATACACATAATACTGTTAATTTATGAAATCGACTCTTGCTTAACTGACATTAGGCTATCCCAGCCAGCAGACATACATTGGGTAAATGTTGACCCAATGTCTGTCCCCCCGACATCGGCTAAAGGTTTTTGTGAATCCGGTCCAATGGCGTTGTGCCAACGTTGCCTTGACATCCATTTTCCGATATTCGGCCAACGCCCACCCGATCCTTCACCGACTTCTATACGACATTGGGCCAATGATTTCCCGACATCGGAGTCACCATTGGTGAATGGTCATATACACGACATTGGCAAAAGGTTTTTATGAAATCCAGTCCAATGTTCGCCCAATAGCATTGGGCCAACGTTGCCTTGACACCCATTTTCCGATATTCGGCCAACGCCCACCCGATCCTTCACCGACTTCTATACGACATTGGGCCAATGATTTCCCGACATCGGAGTCACCATTGGTGAATGGTCATATACCCGACATTGGCAAAAGGGTTTTTATTAAATCCGGCCCAATGTTCGCCCAATAGCATTGGGCCAACGTTGCCTTGACACCCCTTTTCCCATATTCGGCCAACGCCCACCCGATCCTTCACCGATTTCTATACGACATTGGGCCAATGATTTCCCGACATCGGAGTCACCATTGGTGAATGGTCATATACCCGACATTGGCAAAAGGGTTTTTATTAAATCCGGCCCAATGTTCGCCCAATAGCATTGGGCCAACGCTGCCTTGACACCCCTTTTCCCATATTCGGCCAACGCCCACCCGATCCTTCACCGATTTCTATACGACATTGGGCCAATGATTTCCCGACATCGGAGTCACCATTGGTGAATGGTCATATACCCAACATTGGCAAATTTTTTTAATGAAATCCGGTCAAATGTTCGCCCAATAGCATTGGGCCAACGTAGCCTTGACCTCCATTTTCCGATATTCGGCCAACGCCCACCCGATCCAATGTCGTATAGAAGTCGGTAAAGGATCGGGTGGGGGTTGGCGGAAGATCGGAGAAATGAAGGTTAAAGTAACGTTTGACCATTATTACTTGCCGAACATTGGACCGGATTTCATTAAAATCCTTTGCCAATGTTGGGTATATGACCCTTCACCAATGGTGACTCCGATGTTGGGAAATCATTGGCCCAATGTCGTACAGAAGTCGGTGAAGGATCGGGTGGGCGTTGGCCGAATATCGGAAAAGGGGTGTCAAGGCAACGTTGGCCCAATGCTATTGGGCGAACATTGGACCGGATTTCATAAAAACCTTTTGCCAATGTCGGGTATATGACCATTCACCAATGGTGACTCCGATGTCTGGAAATCATTGGCCCAATGTCGTATAGAAGTCGGTGAAGAATGGGGTGGGCGTTGGCCGAATATCGGAAAATGGGTGTCAAGGCAACGTTGACCCAACGTTATTGGGCGAACATTGGATCGGATTTCGTAAAAACCTTTTGGCAATGTCGAGTGTATGACCATTCATCAATGGTCGCTCCGATGTCTGGACGTCATCGACCCAATGTCGTAAAGAAGTCGGTGAAGGATCGGGTGGGCGCTGGCCGTAAATCGGAGAACGGAGGTTAAAGCAGATCTGCGCTCTAACCCAAGTCAAGCAGTAAAACGGAAAACGACGAAGCCTGATTTTCAGAATCCCAACTGTCTTAACACGTCGAGATTCAGCATGAGACTGTCTGCTGCAAAACTGATTCTTGAACTCTATAGGTTGGTGAATGGGCGACGAAAGGGTCACTGTAGAATTGGGTTTGAAAACAGCAAACAGATGTTAGGACTTTCTGTATGCTTCACATTACACAGAATTTATTAAATTCTGAACAGCCTTTGTTCACGACTTTGACTTTTCAACGTCGAAAGGTTCGCCAGATGATTGATCTTTGTGGTTAAAAGAAGATTAATTTAGAAACATGCTAAAACATGCAGAAACAGGAACTGAAGCCGTTACAGCTGTGTTGGCTTATGATTAACTTGACTGCTTTCTTAGCCTGTGTAAAAGCAGAAACAGTTGTAGGCCCTATTCATTTTGCACCTTGTATACTACCACTTATCAACCATAACATGGAGGATGACATGTAGAGTAAGTTACTATTTTAATTATGCACAGTCCATTTGTCTAGCCATGTAAAATATACCCGTTTACAACATCATGAGCACTAGGATAAACATTCTGAACAGGGGAAGATGTGGAAGATAAAGAGTAGGTGAAAGCAGATAACATGGTTCGGCCATTACTACAATCTGCAGTCACTGTAAAATTTGCTTTAAATGCTCCAGTGCTATTTTATACAAATTGCTTACACTAGGAAAGAAGAATGCGTTTCCTTTTTACCATAACAACTGATTTGGTAGTAAGTCCAAACACAATTGCACAGCCTTCCTATGATGTGGAAGGCTTTTTGAAATTTTGAGTGATATTATTTGTAGCACTTGCTGGAACTAAAACATTAAAAAGTTGGCTTTAATTGGCATCTGGTAACAATGGCTTAAAACAAATTTTTGCTTAAAAACCTGCTGCCAGAAACTCCATTTATCTTGTACTTGTTATAGGCTATGTATATATATATATATGTATATATATATATTTATGTGTGTGTGTGTGCGAATGTGTGTATTGCACCTGACCATTTATAAAGCTCTTCTCACAGCAAAATTCTTTCAGATGTGCTCCCACTGCATGCAACCCCGCGAGGAAAGGCAGGTTTTGAGACAAAAAGAGAGTTGAGGAACAACAACAAGAGAGCATGACGGAGCGAACCCATGGGGGACAGCTCAGTCCATAGGAAGAGACCAATGCAGGTAAATGATCCGGATTGATTCATGGTGTGTGTGATGAGTGTATTTGTGTGTGTGAGAGAAAGAGAGAAATCATTCAAATAATCATGCAAGGTACCCTGTTACTGATGGGGAACGGACATTAACCCTGAACAAACCCCACCCACATATGTGTTGCTACTATATATATATATATTCGTTTAATTCATGAAAAGAGCAGGTTGACACACCGCAGCCGGGTACATATTAACGTTAAGAGATAAAGATAAAGTTGCGGCAGCCATTGGCTGGCATTCGTCCGTTACGTATTTGATGTCAACATAGACAGTTGATGTTGACAAGCCAGAAACGGCCCGTCAGTTATTAGCAGCTGTAATCAGCGCTACTGACACTCGCTTCACGATGGCGTGTCACAAAAGTGCAGATGTATGAAACACTGGTGCAGAGCGTGCTGCTATACAACGCAGAAACATGGACATTGAGAGAAGAGCAGAAACGACGGCTGAGAGTCTTCGAAATGACTTGCCTGCGGAAGATTGAAGGTGTTACACGGAAAGATAGGATAAGAAACACAGTAATTTATGATAGATTGAACATCAAACAGGATATAGTTGACAAAATGCGGAGTAGAAGAATGCGATACTTTGGACATGTGTCAAGAATGGGGAACGAAAGATATCCAAAGATAGCGCTCAACGGATATGTACATGGGAAAAGATCAAGGGGGAGACCAAAGAAAAGATGGATCGACACGATAAGAGATGACTGCGAAGCAATGGGAATGACAATACAGGAGGCGACGCATGTGGCGCAGGACAGATAAAAGTGGAGAGCTACCATGGGAAAGCGGCTGACGCGTGCGGACGGCATCGCCTGACGGCCATAAGTCAAGTAAGTCAAGTCGACCCCAGTCGACTTGGCCATCCCAAGTCGAGTCGAGTCGTTTCTGCTTACCGCAACTGACCCCAAGTCGAATTTTGTAGAGAGAAGTCACTTGAAGTTGCTTTTTCCACAAGTCGACTTATACCGACTCGACACCTCCTCTAGTTGACTCATTTGTCTTCTATCCAACTTATCCGGAGGAATTAATTTTGCTCAACCGCTCGATGAAACTGTCACATAGCTCGGGCCCAGATCTTCTTGACCCAAGTATAGGCCTACTCAGCCCTAATATAATATTAATGGCCAATCCATTAGCTCAAATTTTTAATTGTTCGTTAGAAACAGGTATTGTCCCGGATAAAATGAAATTTTCAACGATCACACCAATTGTGACGCTGGTCTTCATTACCCGTCGTTTGTCGCGATCTAGATTTCGAGATAGAAGGCAAAACAGGCGACAGAGGTCAAAAATATGGAAAATTGTTTTATAGTGTATTATTATTTAAAAATATGTCTACTTTCAATATCTACAATTAAAAATGTTGAATTCAAATGATTAGTAGAGGAAAAATGACTTTTGGTGCATGTGGTGTAAGAATTCGCTTTGAATCTTGGTCCCAAATAGCCTATTTTCAAAGTTAAAATTCGCCATGAACGACCGAGTTTTCATAAGCTGAACTGACTATTTCTTGTAGCTATGTGTACCGTGCAATAGGTTATACCCTAAAATATGATATTAGACGGTTCTGGTAAATTTTACCACCTACTTGAATGTGACAAAGTTTGGCTATAAAGTTTAGCATCTGTAAATTGGCCACCTCACAACCGCTCAAACCACGCTTCCGATCCAGTTTTCTGAGAGTCTTATTGGTTAACGAGACTGACTTTCGATGTTGCGCATGCGCACCTACCCGTAAATGTTCTGTTGCTCCTTTTCTTAGTCAGGCCTACAGCTAGCGTTGCCTTTTGAAAGAATTCGTATAAATATTATTTTACATCGTTAAATAGGAAATAGCGAACGTCTTGTAAACTGCTCAAATTGTGATAAGCGCAACCTGGTTGATTGTTCGTTAGGGGGTAGTTCATTGGATAACACGCTGGCTTGTAGAATGAGAGGTACTGAGATCGAGATCAACGAAGCGGTCAATTACTTTGGCAAACATGGCTAAACTGGCAACCCAGCGAACACGCAGCCGGGGGACCCTTACCGTTTTCTCCCGGGTATCCGGTGCGGTTTTCTGACGGGTTTTGACCGCGGTGTCCCTCCGGGACCCTTCTGGTGCACCCCGCGAGCTTGTCGCCGTCTACCGACTCTATCGGTATCTATAGCCGCATTTGGTTTATTCCGACGCCATTTTGTGTGCCGTTTCGAATGCACGAGTTTTTGGAGATCGGGATTTGTTTATGTTGAAGGTAAGATTACGTTTTATTTATTGCGCCAAGAAATATACTTGTCAATATCAACATTTTAGGTAAATGCTGCGTCTAATTTTGGTCGGAATACGACTAGGCGTGACGGAGATTGAGTTAGGGTTATGGACACCACGCGCGTGGGTTAGAGTAAAACAGGTTCGGCCTCGATTGGTTTATGCATTGCTGCGTGTCCATGTGTGTTTAAGTTCACCTTTTATAGGTGGAACTGCTATATTTGTTAATCATATCGGCCCTAAACTCTGCCCGGTGTGCACTGGATGCTTTTGCCGGGAATCTCGAAGACTGCGTGCCTCACGGTGCCTGTATACAAAACAATATGATTGCCAACGACTTAACTAAAATAGAGCGCTACGACCTATGAGCCGTATCCCATGATACAATGCGCTCAGTAAGTAAATAATCAATGCGAGATCTAAGCAACTACGGTCAGGTTAATAAAATTAAAAATAGGGGAAAATTTGCAGAAATAGGAGTACATAACAAAATTGAGGCTAATACCGCAGCGCTCTATTTGGATTTCTTGTATGGCCATTGCTGTTTACATGTACTGGCACACGCAATCTTTGGGATTACATTTTTATCATCTACAATGCTAGTCCCTTTAAAATTCGTGGTAAACGTGCATTTTAAGGTCGTAATTCATTGACCATTGCATGGGTTTCAGCGTTGCTTGAATACAAGTCGGATTGAGGTGGAACAACAGTGTTCTTACAGACACGGGGCCAGTCCATCAATGCACCCCCTCATAGCAGATGCTCAGACCCTGCAGGCAATCCGCATTGGGAATGATATCCAATGCAAGCCATCCTGCATATGATATGAGACATGACCAGTAATTTATCCTTTGAGCCTGTTTCATGTGTTGAAATTATTATTATGTGAGACATTTACTATTTAAATTGGTTTTCAATGCTTTAACTTTTTAAAAGGTACAGCAAGTTTTTAAAACTAATTTCAAATTGCGATGTCTGTGAATTTTACTGTCACTTGTTAAACAAAACTTATTTGATATGTTTAAAAATTCAGGTGTGGTGACGCAAAATATTCCTTTAACAGCACGAGGAAATTGTCGAGGACAGTTTTCCTGTTTGGTTTGAAAATGTCATGGATTGTCGCACTGAAATCAGCCGTTGAAATCTGCGCCTTTCACAGAGACTGAACATTATTCAATATTATCAATATTTTTAATGTTGAATTAATAAAGTTGATAAATAATGTTGAGTAAGCTGAGGTGTCATTCACAACTATTGTTGATTATTTATTGCTTTAACGATGTTTGGTAGACCAGGCAGAAATCAAGATTATGTTGGATACTACCCAGACTAACTTATGAAAACATAAGTTTGTGTTTTTAATTTTTTCAGGAATTTCTTATAAAAAATATGTTTAAAATACTGCTGGCTTCATTTCATTAGCACAATTTTAAAATCTATTTTGATGCGCCTATTTCATTGTAATTTAGTTAGCATGCATTAATGTGTTTTTTGCAACATATTGAGTTATATGTATGTTTTTAAAAGTTTTGCATCAAAATTCAAAATGGAAGAAAATAATTGCTCCAGCTTTATTCCAACTCAAGATATAAAGCAAATCATTACCTCTTGCTTTTTGCTTGAGTTTGAATAAGGATGTAGCAATTTTATTTGGTCATTTTTAAGTTTGTTGCAAGACTTTTGAAATTATGTATGAAACTCAACACATGCTGCAAATATGACTAAAATGGTTGTTTTGGTGTGTCGAGCCATGTAAAACACAGCTTAGAGTACAATTTGCATTCTGGGTATACATTATCAGTCATCTGGGTATGAACTGGGTTGTCCGGCGCTGCTCGCGGGCTAACCCGTATGGTTCCCGTCGGGAAACCCCGGACAAAACCCGCCGGGTTCCCGCCGGGTTGCCCGTACGGGGCCCGTATGGCAGCCCGTATGGGACCCGTAAGGTTACCGAATTGGCTGGTTGGCTGGGAATCCACGCATCCACAGCCCACCCCTCAGTGGCCACCCAGCATAATAATTATTATAGATCTATAGGAAGTTTATGGAGTCTATGGAGAAGAATTGTACATGATGCCGCCAATGTTCGGAAGATCGAATAAGGCACCGACGACGACGATAGGAAGTTTGATTAGCACTGGCTTTTGGTAACTTGATGCAAATTGAATCGCCTCTGATCTACTCTACCTACAGTGTTTGCGCGTTCGAGCGATGTGTGTACGAGATAATAAATAGGAACAATATTAGTGTCTATGTGTGCAGATAGTCCTAATTAAAATTCCTTATAAGAATTGAAAAGACTTGAAGGAGTTATAAGACCACGTTCAATTTGTAATCGGACGCAATTGTCTTGTTTTTATTCATGTTTCTCCGTAGACTAAGCTGTTAGGTAAATATTTCGTTGAGGGAGCCGATAGGGCAATAGGCCTACTCGTAAGACGCTGCTTATCAGTTGCAATGTTTACATTAATTACATTATAAATGGACAAAGGTCCACATCTTGTAGCTGATTGTGTGTTTGAAATATTACACTCATAGGATTCGATATAATTATGTCGCTCCTGGCCGAGTAGGCTACTCGATCTTGGAAGCGTTTGTTTGTCCTATGTTATTTAACTGACTGATTCATTCGTCTTCGGTAATTCAGCATTTGTCCGTAATTCAGTCCCAATGTGGAAAGTAATTGCTCGAATTGGATGCCGTTTGCTGTATTCGATACATAATATACCCATTTATTGACCAGCAAAATTGCAGAATATTCAATTATTAATGGTTACTAAGGACTTTTATGACACAAATGTGCTGAAACTTTGAGCTCAATTTTCTCCCTTGTTGTGATTCTACAAGTTACAGAATCGAACGAATATAATTTCAGTTATCTTCAGTTAGAAAAAGATATTTTCATTCTGTAAAAAGCATTTTGAAGCAGAATAACTGTAGAATATAACGGAACAAAAAAGTGAAAAAGTCGCCATCACTGATGCTGCTGTTCCGTGCCTCTACTGCGGTGACCTGTTTGGAGCAACACCGGAGCCATGGATTCAGTGCCAAACATGTTGTGAATGTGATGGTGCTAGTCAGAGCCAGTATAGTTTTGTATGCGAATGTTGCACACATGTGTAAACAAACCCGTTAAACATTTTTTGCGGATTTCAGCTGCTTGATGTTGCTTGATTTTTGTACCTTTTGCCTAGCAGCCGATGCAAGCTTTTATGAAGAGCAATTGGCTATACCATACAGTATTAATAACCTGTCTAGTCAGCTGTCTAGGCAGCATTTTATGCAGCTCAATATTGCTTTAACATTTTGGATATTACATATTGCAGTATCGATTGATAATTAACCATTTCTAATCCGTTCACCACTTTTCATTCTGGCCATGTGGCAAATTAGGTGACAACTTGATAATAAAATGTTATTATAAGGACTAAGTAAACTGACAGTAATTTTAGAGCTAGTATCATGTAATATGCTTGCACTAGTCAGAACTAATACAAAGGGGTAATATGGACCTGGTCCATATTACCCCTTTTAGGTGTGTCCATATTACCCTGACCATGGGGTAATATGGACCTTTTGGGAGTTTTTATGTTTTTCTAAGTTTTGAAAAAAATTGATGTTAATTTTTTAAAGTTTGTTTTGTTTTTATTTTAAAATGATGAAAGTGTTTGATTTGAATTAAGTTGGACTGTGTGGATGCTTAATTTTGCTCAGAAATACTCATTGAAGTTAGGTGGTCCATAATACCCCAAGTTACCCTAAACCACCAGGAAGACTAAGAAAGATGACGATGGACTGGTTGATGGACAGAGAAAAGGGACGAGGATATAAAGAAATCAAGGAAAAGCACAGAATAGACAAGCATGGTGTCGTTGGAATCTTGAACCTGCCTAAGGGCAGAACACTAAAGAAGAAGAAGAAGAAGAAGAAGAAGAAGAGGAGGAGGAGGAGGAGGAGGAGGAAGAAGAAGAAGAAGAAGGAAATATTATTATTTCTATTGTTGTTTATTTGATAATGATATTACTATTGTTGCTTGGAGGAGACCCGATCTCTTCCGATTGTAATACGGGATTCAAACTCTGCAGGTAATGAGTTAGTATACATGGGAGGAGACTGGCAAGTTTCAACAGCAATGCAACTAACTTTACATCTTCAGGATAGGCCTGAGGGTTCGCCTTTCAATCGTCAGGAGCTTTACCTCCTTCAGCGCCTAAGGCTGGTCATATGCCCTTGTCTCCATGCATGGTAAGGAGAAACCATGGCTTTTAGCGATAATTTTGGGTTCTGTTTGGTCCTCTCGACAGAGCAGAACACAATTCTCCTCTATACAATGTCATGTTCTCATTATGGACAAAGAATTGGCCTCTCTTTCTAGGGTTCGAACCCTGTCCATGGTGGACCTAGTTTCTGGGGCTGTTCGACTCAGCAACTTCTTGGAAAAATTCACTGCCCCTTGTCACACACTCTTCCCGTACACAGGGCCGGATTTAAGCATGGGCTACACGGGCTCCAGCCCAGGGCCCCCCACCACTTAGGGGCCCCCACCAGTTGCAGCTTTTTTTTGCCCCATCAGTCCGTACCCAATAATTTTGATTAAGGATTGGATAATTTAGATTCTAAGAGTCTTGCAACTGGATCTTAAGCAGTGAGTAGTATAGGCTTCTGATCTGACCACTAATTATTATACTCGTTATAGTCGTTAATATTGTTCACCAATATAGGGCTTTAAACGTGACATCTTCAGCAGCAGCTGTTGTTGACAGATTATCTTCCTTTTAACTCAAGCTGAGATAGCCCACTGGTGTAGGCAGATACAGTGTCAGAGGTGCTTCGATCCCTCGAGACCTCGACTATATCTATAGGTCGCATGTAGCGAACAACGAACAGATCGTGCGGCGGCCAGCGTCCTGAGCTGCCCACGCCCTCACCACGAGTATCAGGTTGCGGAAAGAAGGGTCTGTCTGTCTTAACTCCAGCGTTGGGCTGGCGCTTTTGACCTTGAGTGACCCAATGTCCACATCTTTGGTATAACGCACAGCTGTTTGCTGTCATTTCTGTGCTGTCATAGTCGGTGAAACTACAGTCCTATATGGCTTTACGTTTATAACATGCACGATTTATAGGACAATACAGCACTGTGTGAGCTTTGAATAGGCATTAACCTACTTCATATAGCCTAATTTTAAGATTCTCAGTAATTTCAACTGACAGACATGAACCGAAATGAAGATCAGTATAAGGGCACTAATAGGCATAGAGTGGCTCTCAAAAGCACAAGTTCAGTTAAAAAGCATCTCAAAATGAGCAAGTCGGCAAATTCAAAGACAATTCGTATTACTTCAGGCAGCAGCTCTATGTATATCTGCTGTCACCGTGGGTGACAAAAAGACTAGCATAAAAAACTGCTGTGCTCAAGGTTTGATTTTTCTTTCTAAGCTTGAATCGCGTGATGAAGAAATTCTCAAGTTTGCGAAAACCATGTAGCATTAGGGCAGGCTATAATGGTGATGACTCTATGAAAGCCTTGACAATGGGCTATTGAGGTTTCATTATTTTGTCAAAATGTTTCAAGACCAGACAGGAAGAATATATAGCCTCGGTAGGCCTATAAGTCAGGAGCCGTTCATGAACCAATTAAGCCTAATACTTGACAAATGTGCTGAAAGTTCATTTCCATGTGTGGAAATTATGCTAAGAGTGCAATTGGTGCCCATGGTCACAAACTGCAGTGCTGAACGCTCGCTTTCCAAGATGAAGATAATTGAGAACAGGTTTCGCACAACTATGACACACAGTGACTTAGCCACCTTGCATTCAGTGTTTGACTTAGAGAGTGATACTCTATTCCAATTCCAACTGTATTTTAATCAGTTAATTAACGACTTTGCTAATAGAAAAATACACAAAGACATACTCAAGCTTAGATCCAACTGTTGGCCTAACAATGCTATTTAACTGATTATAGCTGTCTGTTTTTATTTGGAGGTCTTGCTTATCACCAGGGCTTAAAGTGTGGCTGGACGGTCATGGACGGCGTCCATGCACTTATTTTCAAATCTGCACACAGTCCTACCACTTATTTGGCAGCACAGCATGGAAAAGGAAGGGGCGTCTACACTTTAACCACTGCTTATCACCATTTTCACTTTCTTTCTTTGTAGGCCTATGAGCAGGGCTGAAAGTGGTTTGGAAAAGTTGCCGGGTCTGACTTTGCGGACGAACCGACGCCTTTGACTAGAAAATTTCTGACGACCTTTTTTGTAATTTGTCCAAAAATACAGACCCGGCTCACTTTCAGCCCTGCCTATATGTGTTTATTATGCCAGTGACTATATAGGCCTACCAAAAACAGAATAAGTTGCCTAACGCTTATCATTTAACTTTGTATTTGAAAAATGATTTAATACCATGAAATTAAAGTAATAGGTCACTATAATTATTTATCAGCACTATGATATTCTCAATTTCTCTTCATATGTATTTTAATATTTTATTAACAATAAGTCAACAAGTTAAACATTGCTTTTTGAACCTTTGCCTGTGACAGTGTGACACTTTATGACTGTATGCATGGGCTTGTCCCTGCATCAAAGGCAAAATATCTATTACAGAAAAGGGCCCCACCGTAATTAGCGCCCATGGGCCCCACAACCCTAAATCCGGCCCTGCCCGTATATCAGGATTGGGGGCAATTAACTCCAGCAATTATGGCTGCGTTTCTTTCATATTTATTAACAGTAATTAAATATTATAATGCAGAACATAAAACACTTACATAGCATTAAATCTAACAATGACAGTTTAAAACAATCCTATCTAACACAAATACAAATGACTTATATTTATGGATTATATGGATTTTTATGATCATATGGTAACTTCATGGTCATATGGTAACTTATAATCATATGGTAACTCGACCCGGACCACGACGGACTACTCTCACGGACAACCCTTAATTCTGACTCAACGCAGCGCTCGTGAATAAGCTGATGCCCCGCGCTTGGCTTGCGAGTGGCGCTTTAGAAATTTTGAGTTTACGATCACGATTACGATTACGATGGATTAATGGTCTTCCATGGCTATACAAACAATCTCTATATCAGTGCTGTCCAACCTTTTTGGTACCACGGGCCGCAAAAGCAAGATTCTTGAAGCCGAGGGCCGCAACAGTAAACTCAAAATTTATTGATATGTTAACATTGAAACGAGTAGACCTATAGAATTTAATAGGGAATGATTCTAAGTCGCTTGCAGACGTGCTGGGACTCTGTAACCTACACATCTTGGGGACTGACCAGATGTGAACGGTTTGGGATGGTTTGCGAAGTGAGTTTAATTGTACAGCAATAAGAGTCGTTAAAACCAGAAGTCGTGGGTCAATCTCCAAGTTGACTATACTGGAACCTAACCCCAGGAAAAGAAAGAATTCAAGAGAGTAATTTTAGTTTTCGGATTGACCTTCCTGGTAGCTGTCCAAATCGGTAACTGTCACAAAATCAATTTAAAAAAATAAAAGCTAAAGTCTATCAGTGACTTTATCCTTTACTTCATTTTACACAATTAAAATGCACAAATTTATTGAGTCCTGGCGGGCCACTTGAAATCACCTCGCGGGCCGCATGCGGCCCGCGGGCCGCACGTTGGACAGCACTGCTCTATATCTTAGACCATCTGGAGTTTCCTGGTCTATGAATCCCCAATTTGACATAGAAAATAAGGAATTTAGCGAACTCCCTGCGTTCTCCTAAAATGTAGATCTTTGGCAGAAGAAACTGATATCTTCCATGCCCGGCAGCAGCAGCAGCGGTAGGTTCTGCTCAGCCCAATACTTCGATTCAACGACAGCCACCACTAAACTTGCCGATTCGCTCCTCTAAAGGTTCAGGTCACAAATTAAGTCGGAATAATATTCACTTAACCCATTAGTGCCTAATGTTCCACTTGTGGAACATTCCACTAAAAGTGGTGGCCACGACCTGTACTTTGTTTTTTGTTGTTGTATGCTACATATATTGTTGGTCTATGTTGCTGTTTATAGATTCATCTATTTTTTTACCAAGTTGAGTGATAAATAAGTGTTTTCTCAAATTTTTTATTTATGTAAACGTTCAATTATAAAATGTCATTTGTTTCAATTGCCGGAAAAAATAGGTAAGCTATCCACAACTGTAAGATTTGTTGTAATTTGATGTTTCCTATTTTATTGACACACTCCGTCCAGAATATGTTGATTTACAACCACTGGTTTCATATAAACACCCCATGTCTGACATGTTCCACTTGTGGAACATTGGGCACTTGCAATACCTTTTCTGTAAACACAGTTACAGTCTAGCCTGCCTGCTAACATACCAGTCTATGCTGACTTGCAGCTAACAACGTCGCTGCATATACATACATATATGTACATACATACATACATACATGCATACATACATACATACATACATACATGCATACATACATACATACATACATACATACATACATACATACATACATACATACATACATACATACATACATACATACATACATACATACATACATACATACATACATACATGCATACATACATACATGCATGCATGCATGCATGCAGGCATGTATGTACATGTATGTACATACATACATACATACATTCATACATACATACATACATACATGAATACTCATTACATATACATACATACACATTACATATGCATACATACATACATACAAATACATACATATGCAGTTAAATACATACATATATACATACATACATGCATACAAACATACATACATACATAGTATATACATACATACATACATGCATACATACATACATACACACATACATACATACATACATACATACATACATACATACATACATACATACATACATACATACATACATACATTCATGCATACTCATTACATATACATACATACATACATACATACATACATACATTCATACATACATGCATACATACATACATGCATGCATGCATGCATGCAGGCATGTATGTACATGTATGTACATACATACATACATTCATACATACATACATACATACATACAAACATACAAACATACACGCATACTCATTACATATACATACATACACATTACATATGCATACATACATACAAATACATACATATGCAGTTATATACATACATATATACATACATACATACATGCATACATACAAACATACATACATACATAGTATATACATACATACATACATACATACATACATACATTCATGCATACTTATTACATATACATACATACATACATACATAATATATACATAATACATACATACATACATACAGACATACATACATACATGCATACTCATTACATATTACATATACATACATACATACATACATACATACATACATACATACATACATACATACATACATACATACATACATACATACATACATACATACATACATACATACATACATACATACATACATACATACATACATACATACATACATACATACATACATACATACATACATACATACATACATACATACATACATACATATATACATACCATTAGATTGAAGAAGTGGTGGTGGTCGGTATTCAGCTTCCTGTTGTCATCGTCAGTTTGATGAATACGATGTTGAAGTTGCATATAACAAATAATTGGTATTGCATGTGCCCAATGTTCCACAAGTGGAACATGATTTCAAAACCTTATTAGGGCAAAACTATAGCAACCCATTCAAAACTGGAGCTATTTTTCGTGTTCTGGAATGGGATTTTACCTAAAATTGTGTTTGAGATCGAAAAAAAAAGTTGGGCATTAATGGGTTAATTCAATCCGCACTAATGGTTACATGGCGACCTCGGCTTCTCTCAGCAATCAGAAGAAGAAGAAGAAGAAGAAGAAGAAGAAGAAGAAGAAGAAGAAGAAGAAGAAGAAGAAGAAGAAGAAGAAGAAGAAGAGGAAGAGGAAGAGGAAGAGGAAGAGGAAGAGGAAGAGGAAGAGGAAGAGGAAGAGGAAGAGGAAGAGGAAGAGGAAGAGGAAGAGGAAGAGGAAGAGGAAGAGGAAGAGGAAGAGGAAGAGGAAGAGGAAGAGGAAGAGGAAGAGGAAGACGGAGAGGGAGAGGGAGAGGGAGAAGAAGAAGAAGAAGAAGAAGAAGAAGAAGAAGAAGAAGAAGAAGAAGAAGAAGAAGAAGACGAAGAAGAAGACGAAGAGGAAGACGAAGAAGAAAAAGAAGCAGAGGAAGAAGAAGAAGAAGAAGAAGAAGAAGAAGAAGAAGAAGAAGAAGACGAAGAAGAAGAAGAAGAAGAAGCAGAAGAAGAAGAAGAAGAAGAAGAAGAAGAAGAAGAAGAAGAAGAAGAAGAAGAACGAAGCACTGTAAAAAACAACTTAGCGACCCTGTAATTTATAAGCAACCAGAAATCTTATAGCGCTTTACCTCGCTCTTCGGCTTTTCCGATTTTATATGAATCTGAATCGACAACAAATAATTTTATTGACTATTAGAAATTATTTACTAAATCAACTGAGTGACTAAGCCGATAAAAATTCACTATAAATGTCGGATCGGTTTCCGTCACTCTACTACTAAAAATAATGATTAAATCATTTTTAAATTTTTCGGGTAGTTGCTTGGATACCCTTAAAATCACAAATTTTGTGATTTTAAGGGTATCCAAGCAACTACAGGTATCGTGTAACTTGTTACCACATTGCTTTTCTAGGTATGCAGATGGCATATGGTACGGTCTTAAGAGTCGCCGGGCGGTTAAATCCAAGTCCGCTAAAGAGTGTGACTACTCGCATGAAAAGAAGGTTCTCTAGGACATCGAATCCACCTCTCTGCGAATGCTTGAGTGCAACTTGGAAGCAGGGCCCCAGCTCACTCTTCAACTATACATTATCATGCATCCCGATCATGGATTCTCAAAGACAGTCTACTTTGGTCGGTTGCATTTTGTGTTTGCCACATCCAAGCTCTTGGCAGTCACTGCTACCGACAGACATATTGGGCCTATGTTTCCTTGGAAGAATATCATAGGCGTAGGAGGCGGTGGTCCAGGGGGAAATGCCCCCCAAATTTCGGGCAAATGTGTTTTTCGGGCAAAAAAGGAATGTACGTGGGAATCGGAAATTTTTCGGGCAAACAGGTATGGGAGGATTTTTCGGGCACAATGCGGTAAAAAAAGCTATAGATTATGAAGATTTACAGGAAATGACTAAAAATAGGTCGTCAGATTTTTCGGCAGAGAAAATCATAAGATTTTGGGTGGATGACTAAAAAAGTCATCAGATTTTTCGTACGAGAAGAAAAGAAGAAAATCCTAAGAATTTGGGCGGATGACTAAAACAAAAAAAGGTCATCTGATTTTTCGGGCAAAAATTAAATTCCCCCCACCACTGCCGAATTGTCCCCTGCGCCTATGAAGAACATGATTATGTTCATAGGCGTACGAGGCGGGGTCCAGGGGGGCAAATGCCCCCAAATTTCGGGCAAAACTGTTTTTTCGGGCAAGCAGACCGGGAAATGACTAAAAAAAAGGTCGTCAACTTTTTTCTGGGAGAATTTTTCGGGCAGAAGTTAAATCTTTGCCCCCCCCCCACTGCTGAAATCTCCCGTACGCCTATGATTATGTTATGTCTGCTGGCTGAGTGATTATAAGTATTAATTAAAAGAAATAGTCTCCTTATTATTGTTAGCATTCTTGCTACTGGGATGCATTTAAACTCATTTTCTTTGTTTTTATTTTACCTAAGGTGTTGCAATCATAAAGGGTGAGTGGTAGCATTTCCAGTGGCGGTGAGATTACAACACAGATATGTCAAACCTGCCGCCGACCCGTGATGAGATTATAATAATAGTGAATCAGTGATGATGATGATGATGATGATGATGATGATGATGATGATGATGATGATGATGATGATGATGATGATGATGATGATGATGATGATGATGATGATGATGATGATGATGATGATGATGATGATGATGATGATGATGATGATGATGATGATGATGATGATGATGATGATGATGATGATGATGATGATGATGATGATGATGATGATGATGATGATGATGATGATGATGATGATGATGATGATGATGATGATGATGATGATGATGATGATGATGATGATGATGATGATGATGATGATGATGATGATGATGATGATGATGATGATGATGATGATGATGATGATGATGATGATGATGATGATGATGATGATGATGATGATGATGATGATGATGAGGACGACGACGATGATGATGATGATAATAATAATTTTCGTTTATTCAACAATCCTGTTGACAGTGTACAATCATGCAGTTGAAATAGTTTACAGGAACTCAGATTACAGAATACATAAATCTCAACTATTAACAGAACAGACAGCCTGCAATAATGTGCATCATGTGCGGCCCGCCGACCTGCTGAGGATGAATGGATCCAGATTTGACGAGGACCTATGACAACAGAGGCCGTTGTCCTCGACAGAAATTTGTTTGGCATATTACGGCTACACCGGTATAGTCCTATGTGCATGTAGCTACATTGGAAAATTGGGATGTCCAATTAGTAGCAGCACTCATGGGCGGAGAGTAAGAGGTCAGGAGACAGTCTCGAAATTTTCGGTTGGGAACGGAGATACTTAGCCCATTATACTCCCAGTGGCGGCGCCAGGTTTTCAGTTTTGGGGGGCGGAAGCCTCGCGGGAAAAATTCTCCATTTTCACCGCAAACATTTCTGACGACCTTTTTTTTAGTCATCGACCGAAATATTTCGTGGAAAAATTGTGAAAATTTAAATGTTAAATAAATCGGATGGCCCCTTTTTAGAGGGGGCCTGAGCCTCTTATAGGGGGGCTTAGGCCCCCCCTCTAGCGCCGCCACTGTACACTCCCCCAATATTTCAGAAATATTGCAGAAATATCATTGCATATTTCTAAAGTGGTGTCCACTATTTATCCATGATAAGCAGTTTTGTTAAGCGACAGCTTAAAACGCTACACTTGCAGTGTTGAAATTCAAAAATTTAAACAACGTGGAGACATTTTATTTAACTCCTAAGCCATGTAGGCCTATTTCAGCGATGAAATTATAAGAATTTGTGTTAGACAGGGGCGGATCCAGGGGGGGCCAATCCGGCCATGGCTCCCCCATTTAGAAATTTCTTTGTTTTTGACCAGCTATTTTGCTTGGAAAGTAGACGTGGCCCCCCCCATGAGTGGTTCCGTAGGACTTTGGCCCCCCCCTTCGAAAATTTCTGTATCCGCCCTTGGTGTTAGATGACAGTTTAAAATGTTGCCGTTACAGTGTGGATATTAAAAAATAAACAATAGGGAAAATACTGTTGAAGTCATCAACCGCGACTTTAAGACGTGAAATAATGAGCAATTTAAGTAGGCCCCAATTGACAGTCTAAAATGATACCATTGCAGTGCGGAAATTTAAAAAAGAACAAAAGGGGACATACATGTATCCTCTCCCCAAAGGCCTCCCTCTGCTCACTGGCTCAAAACATTGGTCTCAAAATACACTTTAGCATAGGCCTACGCATAATAAAATTTTTATATTAGGTTACACATTTTGGGTGGGTTGAGTCCATATAACCAGGGATGTCACTCTGAATTTTCAAAAAAGGTCAGATCCGATAGAAAAAAGGCTAGAAAAGGCTAGATGGACAATTTCTCTGAAAAATACGTCGATTTTCCCATTTTTTGGGCTTGAAATTTCTGACGACCTTTCTTTAGTCGTCCGATGATTAAAATTTGCTCTCTTTTCCTTCCCGATAAAATTTCTGATGACCTTCCTTTTTAGTCTTTCCCTTTAAAATTTACCATTTTTGGTCCAAATTTACAAAATGTTTGACTTTTTCACGTCTTTTGTGCATTTTCACTTTAAAAAAAAATTCTATGTAAAAAGTCGGATAAACCGCCGTGAGGAAAAAGCTAGATCGTGACCAAAAAACCTCAGAAACCAAGACAAGACCGAAAAACCTAGGTCTAGGTAGAAAAAGCTGTGAGTGGCATCTCTGCGTATGACTCCCTAAGTAGCCTGTATACAGCAGGCTATGGTTTTCCTATATCCATACCACAGTATACTGATAAGCTTATTATACGTGTAGCCTAGGCCTAAATATTTTACTTTTATGGTTATGGTAAAGACGAAACCTGTTTCTTTTAAAATAAAACGTTGAATTTGTGATCCTGTTAATTTGCGACTCTGCCAAACGACTTCTACTTGAAATTTTCATGACATCGTTCACAAACAGCTAGCAAATGAGAGCATGAAACATGCTGAAGTCGATGTAAACATCTAGAAATGCGCTGGTTTTTGAGGCATACACCCTCTGAGGGAACTGACGACGCTCCCCACTGTCCCAGACCCCGAGTCGGGACGAAGTTTGGTGCCATGGGCGGAGTTTATCAGGGGCTGGGGGCTAAGCACCCAAGAAGACCCATATTCATTGCTTATACCGTGTAAAATGGTTTCTTTTTCCGAGCTTACAAGACGGCTTTAGCCCCTCCCAGACAGAGCCCTGCGCGGGCCGCACCGCCGCCGCCATTTAGTCGGCGCCTCCGCCGCCAATTTTTTTGGGTCGGCGCGCCGCCGATGATACGTTGATCAGCTTAGGTATTTATTTTTGTTGCATTTTCATCTCTTGCATGATTTCGCGAAAAAAAGTTGTGTCAGTGCGAAATACAGGGTGGCTCAATAAAAAATGTACCACCGGATAAAATGCGATATCTTCGCAACCGATTGAAATTTTTCTACGAAAATTTTCCAATTTGCAGGGGAATGAATTTCCAACAATTCCTGAGAGTTTCATTTGAAACTTTTCATGTTTGGAAAAGTTACAGCTGTTTAAACTTTCATTTTCGTTTTTTCAAATTTCCGCGGAAAATGAACGTCATTTGTAGATTTCCATGTGAAATGATATCACTTTTCACTGCGACCTCATAATTTTGTGTTGCAGTTTATTGTATGGTATAATGAGAGTGTCCCCTCCCTGCCTTAACACGAGCTCGAATTCTTTTTGTGCAGCTCAGTATGGCCTTGTTGGTCGGGTCCTGCGGCAACTGACCCCACATTAGCAGCAAGACTTCCTTCAGCTAGCCAATGTTCTCCAACTTTGGATGAAATGTCTTGCAGCGTTCCAGCATAGCTCCCCAGACGTGATAAGCAAGAGGGCTAAGGTCTGGCGAGTTTCTTAGTCATCTTTGCCAATATATTTACTTCAGTTGATGGCAATAAGGTAGCGCCATCATAATCAACCTTGCCGTGCGAGCAAGCAGGTGCATCGTCCTGCTGGAAAATGAAACAAGATGTTAGAGCATACCTGGTCTTCAATGAGTCTGGGTAAGAGAGTTCAACGATGAGTTTGACATCTAACCTACTGAATGGGATTAAATGCAGTCTTTTCTTGCAGCCGTAACACACGCCAGCATATCTGATGCCGAAACCATGATGTGCTTTGCAAACTTGACCCTTTGGATTACCAAGCGAATTTCGTGAATATCGCACTTTTTCCATCAGACCAAACGACCAATTCCTGCCTCTCTTCCGACATCTGATCTTCGTTACATAAACACGTTTACATACAGCCTTCAATGTGCTCAGGCTCGACTTTTCACTGGGTATTTTGCTATGATTACGCGATATCCCAGTCTCTGTTCACGCAACGCCCGAGTTCCCATTTTATCCTCCGCAGAAACTTAGCCCATGACGTTCAGTAATGGATTCACGAATTGAGACCTTAATCTGTCAAATATTACCAAATACTAACAGCTTGCTTCATAAACAGCTTCTTTACAACTCTTAGTGAGGTTGTATGACATCATTATCATTTTATGTGTTGTAATTTGCAAAAAATCTTAATGAAATCACATGTATTGGAAAATTATTATCCGGATATTTGAAAAAACGGAATTGAAAGTTTAAACAGCTGTAACTTCTGGAAACATGAAAATTTTCAAGTGAAACTTTCAGGGAATGTTGGAAATTCACTCCCCTGCAAATCGGAAAATTTTCACAGAAAAATGTCACTCGGTTGCGAAGTTATCGCATTTTATCCGGTGGTACATTTTTTTTAGCCATCCTGTAGAATCTTTTTCTTATCTAGGCCTATACTTCGATTTTTCCTGAAACCACCGATTTTGCGTCAAAGCAATGAAACCTATGATGATATCTATTCATTTTGACTTTTGGAAAGAGCGCTTAACGTTTAAGCTGTTGTGGATTTTGTGATTCGATTTGAATTATGGCAGCAAAGAAGGTAAAAATAACTCCTGGCAGGCACAAGTGAATTGTTATGCCGTGTATGCCTTCTTGCCTGATAGTCTGATCATACGCTAGGATGGCAAAAAACAGTCTGCCCTCTAGTATTATGATACTCGTTACTATAATTTTGCAATGAAGTGGCGCTCTGTAATTTTATGTAGGCGATTGGTCGCGTCTGCAGGCTTGTGATTCTTCTTTCCAGCCAGTTACCACCTAATTCATATTTTTTCTCCAGTATCAAAGTTCCACGCTTACCGTGACCTAGCCTATTATATTATAAGTGAAATGGGTAATCAAACTTTCGAACATTAATCATCATCATCATCAAAATCCTTGGGCTAAATGCCAGTAGGGTCCGACGCCACTCTCTGTCTGAGTCTGTCTCTCGTCATGTTACCCAGCTTCAACCGGTCCGGTCAGCAGGTCCATACCATTAGCATCTTGGAGCATCTAGACCACCTTGTCTTATTGAAGAGAATATTGGGAGAGAGGCATGAAGGACAATCTGGGTCAATGCCCGTATGTGTCCCACGTTTCCCCCGACTCTCTCCACTGGTCAATCCTGACCGGCCTGTGCATGTCAGCTCCACATCATGACACCTAGAAGCATCTTGGTCGCTATGTCACTTGTGCCGTGGTTTTTCGGATTTAAATCGTCTTGGTCTTTTACTGCCAGTGTATCGCCACCCATCTGGAAAACCTTCCTCCTTTTGTCCGGGCTTAGGACCGGCACAGGGACATTGTTAGTTCCCTGTGGCGGAGGATGGATGCAGTTTAACGTCGTGCCCAGGACCCCGAACATTAGGCCTAGAAGTTCTGTCTATGTGTGACCTTTCTGACCCAAACCAGGCCCATGTCGCAGCACACACTTGACCAATGGCAATGACCAAAACGTGAAGACTCAATTTTTCAATTTTTGGTTTTTGACAGAAAATGATAAATAAATAATTTGTGAAAAAAATCTTATTTCTAATGATATTATTGTTGAATAACAGCTTGAAGCGGTTTTCGTTTCAATAATTCAGTGACTTTTCCGGAAATTTTTCACTTTCCCGCCATCATTCATTCTGAGAATTTATAAAAACCCAAAGAATTTTTGGCGAGTCATAAGGCAGGTAAAATAGTAAAATAGGCAGGTAGCGCCGCCACTGCGTAAACGGTTCTTTAGCTTCTATTATTAGGTTACGCAAGATGGAGGCTTGAATTTGAAAACCATGTCATGTGGTTTTACAATCAAGCCTTTGTAAAATCTTGTAATTGAAAGTCTATTCTGAGTATAATTGCTTCTCGTGAATATTAATTTAAGACCAGATAATTGCAAAAAATAATTGATGAGCACTCATATCTTTATAAGTAGCTTGTGTAACAACTATTAAAATATGCATGCGACGCTGGAGCACTAACTCCAAGACGCCGCGCCGCGCCGCGCCACCGACGCTGACATTTCGAGGGCGCCGCCGCCGCCGATTTCTGTTGGTCGGCACGCCGCCGCCGCCCACCCAAAATGACCGGCGCGCCGGCGCCGACACTCTCGAGTCGGCGCATGGCTTTGCTCCAAGAACGGAAACGAAACTCCGCCCATGCATGGTCCATTCGGCACTCACAGCTTCGCGTCTTCGGCGCTTGCAATATAAGTACAATCAAGGAAAATCTTACAGTTGCGCCTTTGGAGGAGAGAAAAGGCTTAGGGCTTCAGCCCCTCTTGCCTGAAATCCTGGCGCCGCCACTGAGCATTCCAGAGCACATTTTCTCTGTTGTAATCATAGGTGTTTAAAACGACAAAACCGAATAAAAACGGAATAAAGTCTTTTTTAAATGCCAAACGGAAAAAAAGAGAAAGAAACGGAGAATTAAAAATAATTGGACTTCTTAGCCTACATATTGTACTACAGCTTAAAATTAAAACCTTGTTTACACGATTCACTTTTATTCAGCATGCAAATAATGCAACTTTATTAGTGAGCACTAAAAAAAACCGGTTAAATATTGACCTAAATTATCGGAATTCTTGAAATTGTGGGGACAGCAGAAGGGAAATCAGGCGATAATAAAATTAAGAAAAAATGATTACATTCAGTAAATAAGCAAATGTAGTGACATACAAAAAAGTTTAAAATATACAAAAAACTCGTGATTTTCTGAGAAGAACAAAAAACAAGAATTTTTTTCGTACAGCTATGATCTTAATAATTATATCAGTCCCTATATTTATTTGTTGCTGTTTTCTATTGCAGCCGTTGGTCAGGTCGTTGGTTGTGTGTCTTCGTTGGCCTCTATCGCATGGGCCCTTACCTCCTCCTACACTTCCAGGAAGTACAACATGACCAATCGAGCAACCATCGCCATGTTTGCCTGGCGTCTTTGCTCGGTGGCTGCCCGCATGCTCGCCTTCGCGCTGTTTGCGTTGTACTTCCGTTTCTGGATCATCTTGGTGATTGCGTTCCACTTTGCAATGGCGTGTGTATGGATACAGTGCCAGGAGACATCGTTCTGTATGTCTCGGGCGTCCGACGTTTTGTTTCTGGTGGTCGGGGCGCTGATGAACATTTTCGACTGTTTCAATTTTGGGGATGGACACAAGAGACTTAGGTGAGTCTGAAATTGTTTGAAACTAGATTAGGTTTGCAGAACATTGCCATGCTGTTGCTGATTAACTGACTGTTTGACTGACTGATTGATTTATTGATTGATGATTGGTTGATCGATGATTTATTTATTTATTGGCTGTCTATTGATTGAGTGATTGCATGATTGTTTGATGATTGATGGATGATTTATTCAGGGAGTGAGGGGATGAGATTGGTTGATTGAGAGTGTGAGAGTGCAAGTGATTCAGGGATTGAATGAATGATTGATTGATTGGTTGATTGATTGATTTATTGAATGAGTGAGTGATCAGTCAATCTCGTGTAAGCTATATATAATTACAGGGTGGGCCAGCATAAATGTCCCGACTTTGCACGCGTATAACTTCGCCAATTTTTAACATTTATTTATGCTTAATGCATCAAATTAAAGGTATTTCAAATTAGTATTAGCTCTAAAAAGGTCCGACTGATACTAGCTTAGGTTTTAATTATGTACGTGGAACAGCGCTAGCTACCAATTTTTGTCTTTACTGACGCAATATGACGCCGTTTCTCCGGGAATGTCTATCTTTTTTTGCTAAAACGCGCGTAGACACGATCATTTTGGGTGTTTGTAGGGTCCCTACCATAAATATCTTCTCATCGCAAAACCACGTTCTTTCAATTTTGACAAAAGCCGTGCACTGCCATGCGCTGCTTCAGACGCTTGACGCTGCCAGCCGTTTCTTTGCGTAAGAGTTGGAGAGCTCGTTGGACTTCTCGTCGACGAATTACTTTAACTTTAGGCCTATAGGCCTAGTCTTTTCCAATACGTTATGCAGTGCTTATAAGACTGTCTGTTTTGCGCTAAATTTCCCTGGGAGATTTGCATGTAGGGCCTGCCCTGGTCATTGTCTTGGCTGCAAATTTACTCGGACACACGAGCAATGTTAGCGGATGTGAGCGCCGTGCGCACCGATTCCCATGGTTTGCGAGTAGAAAGTCCTATTTTATCAAGTTTCCGTATCAGATAATTCAAGGCATTGTTTATTCCATCCTCTGCTAGAAAATTCGTTAATCATTTCAAACGAATTAAATCCCGTATCAGTTCGTAAAATTAAGAACGAAACGTGATCATCGTCTGTCAACGGCGCCAGATTGCGTCACAAATGACAGCAAAATATGATAGCTAGCGCTGTTCCGGGCATATAATTAAAACCTAAACTAGTATCAGTTCGACTTTTTTTGGAGCCAATACTAGAGTGAAATGCCTTTAATTTGATGCATTAAGCATAAATAAATGTTAAAAATTGGCGAAGTTATACGCGTGCAAAGTCGGGACATTTATGCTGGCCCACCCTGTATATATATACAGGGTGGTCCAATAGAAATGCAACAACTTTGACGCCTTATAACTTAAACAATTTTTATCTGAGCGTCTTGTCCAATATATCAGATTGAACATAATTATCCATTGTATCATTCTGCAAAATATCTAAGAGATACCATTACGACATTTTGAGATAATGATATTAATATTCGAAGTCCCATTTTCTTACCTTAAAACTGCAAGAAAAAAGTCCGAAACTGAATATGTCAATTCTAAACAATCACTTAGTACTAACAATTAATAACAATTAATATCTTGAGTGGATTTACCATTAGTCTAACAAAATACTCAATATGTCCACCACGTGCTTTAATGAATGCATCAACACGAGACGACCACTGAGTCTGATCGATGGCTGAGTCCACCAGTGCTTGGAATGGGTTATTTCAGCCCAGCAGCAAAGAATCACTTCTTTCAAACGTTCAACGTCACGTGTCGGTTCACGATAGACCAGTTGCTGAAGACAACCCCAGATCGAATAATCAATCGGGTTTAAATCCGGACTGTTCAGTCGCCAGTTATCAGGTTCAATTAACTCTGGCACGTTAGCGTTCAGATAGGCAACCGTCTATGACGTGAACGATGCGCCGGCGCTCCATCTTGCTGAAAGATGTAACCATCAACTCCAGACAGTTGGCGAATATCACGTAGCAGTCCTCTTGGGAGTACTTCATCGCAGTAATAAGCACTGTTCACCTTAGCCTTTGGAGTAATAAAAAATGGCACCGTCTTTACAAGCTTTGAAACAGCCAACAACACCATCACACTTTGTGAAAAAGCGCTTCCTGCCCTTCAGAAGCCGAGCAGGCGCAGCCACACGACGCTTAAAGCCAACAAATGACTCAAGAAGCGAATGACAGATGAAAAGATCGACAGACGAGAAGATCTTCACGGTTCAGACGCCAACAAACACTCAGAACGACTGTGTGCATGCAAAATAAGCATTTTGACATATTATTCTGTTTCAGACTTTTTTCTTGCAGTTTTACGGTAAGAAAATGGGACTTCGAATATTATTATCATTATCTCAAAACGTCGTAATGGTATCTCTTAGATATTTTGCAGAATGATACAATGGATAAGTATGTTCAATCTGATATATTGTACAAGACGCTCAGATAAAAAATTGTCCAAGTTATAAGGCGTCAAAGTTGTTGCATTTCTATTCGACCACCCTGTATACTAGCTGGGGTACCCGGTGTTGCCCGGGAAATTTAGGATTCGACCCGCTCCCGGCCACGACCCCACCACTCCACAACCACCCCACTGCACTCCACAAAACTCCGACTTCCAATTGTACGCTCCGACCTCCACTTGTACGCCACCCGTGAAATTTGAGTTTTCGGGGAAATTTCCTTCCCACCCGCCACCCCCTCCCCACGCCCTCCACACAGTGGCGGCGCCAGGATTTCAGTTTTTGGGGGGGGCTGAAGCCTCGACCGATATCTCACGAAAAATTTCCGTTTTCACCGTCAAAATTTCTGACAATTTTTTTTTTTTTTAGTCGTCGGCCGAAATCTCACGAAAAATTTCCTTTTCGCGTTTTCGCCGCCAAAATTTCTGACGACCTTTCTTTTTTTTAAGTCGTCAGACCAGAATCGTGTATTTTCGATGTAAAAATTTTGAATGGCCCTTTTTTAGGGGGGGCTGAGCCTCTTGTAGGGGCTTAGCCCCCCAGACCCCCCCTAGCGCCGCCACTGCCTCCACACATCTCGGCCCGCAGGGCCGAGGTGTGTGGAGGCGAGGTGGCCCGTGTAAACATCTATCTAGCTGTAACGTTTCAGATATAAGTGTTAAAATATGCATGACAACGTGCGTTCACGCTGGTACTCTGTTTCTTTATAAATAATCTGATCATACCAAGCATTTATTTTATTGAAGAAAAATATATTTGAGGCTCCTCTTTGTATAAGCATAAATACTCCTTGGCCTATAAGGCATGTTTCTTTTCACAGGGCTGTACGACAGCGTATAAGCTTGGCGAAAAATTACGTCAAAATATGACGTCAACGGAAAGAGCCGTTTACGATTGAAATACGGCGACGAAATTGCAGCGGTAGTCTAGCGCATACATTAACACAGCGAAGTTTAAAATGTCTATTTTTTCGAAATCTAAAGTGAATAAAAAGCTGAAAATAGCGTACTTGGATTTTTGTGGTGAACGTTTATCTAAATACAATGTTTCAGGTCAGTAGCTGCTAAACTGCGAGCGTGCATCGGTCCCAAATAAATAAATAAATATACGTACATCTTCTCTTATATATATATAGATTATCTATATTTATAAGAAAGGACTTGGGTTTGTATGTATGTATGTATGTATGTATGTATGTATGTATGTATGTGACTTTGTCCAGAATGCACGCTCACAGTTTTTGAGCTTTTCACTCCAAACCTTCGCTACTGTGTAGGTCTCGGCACGAGACGCTAAGTCGAGGGGTTGGCGATTCTCTACCACCATGGGGGCCAGGGTGGGGAGCGAAACCCCCCATTTAAAAAAAAAAACCGCAGCTACTGGTTTGAATTTTTTTCCTAGATAGAGGTCCATCAGAACCACCCGGATCAGTGGTTCGTGAATCTCTACCACCATGGGGGCCAGGGTGCGAGGGGGGCAAAAACACTCATTTTGGCTGGCCACGTATAAAAGCAATAATTTTCAGCGTTTTAGAGGTGTCTAAGGTCAAATCTTTTCCAGTGCGGATTTCACGGTTCGAGGGAGGTGGGGTGGAGGGGGTAGGGTGGGGTGGATGGGGTGGGAGTGGAGTGGAGTGGATGTCGAGGGGCGGGGAATAGGGATGTGGGGTGGAGGGGGTTGGGTGGGGTGGAGGGGGTGGAGTGCGGTGGATGTCGAGGGTGGGGGGTGTAGGGGTCGGGGGAGGTGGATGGGTGGGATGGGGTGAGGGGTGGTGGGGTAGAGGTGGTGGGATGGCGTTGGGGGTCGACGGGTGGAGGGGTGGGTATGGGGTTGGGAGTGGAGGGGTGCGGTGGAGGGGATGGAGTGGGAGGTGGGGTGGAGTGGGGGTTATGGGGTGGGAGCGGGTTGGGGGGTTGATGGGGTGGGGGGTGATGGGGTGGAAATTTTCGTGAATCCTAAATTTCCCGGGCAACGCCGGGTACCCCAGCTAGTAGGTCTATATACAAACTGGGTGTGGTTACAGTGAAAAATTTAGATGAAACTCTGATTTCTATTGTTTTAGATACCTGTTGTTTCACATTCTGATTTCTATTCTTTTAGATACCTTTTTGTGAGCTAATTTTGTATAGTGTATGTGGTCAGCTAAGGGGTGAGCGTACGAATAGACCAGCTCAAGGTCAGCTAATTGTTAAGCGTACGGACAGACAGACTTGCAGGTGGCAGACTGGCGGGAAAGTTGGCGCGGCTCGGCCGGCCGTCGCCGGAGAGCGCGCGAGAGAGAAACAGACAGACATACAGACAGACAGACAGACGGACAGAGGCAGAGAGAAGGACAGAGCGGCAGGGGGAAGAGTGTACGCCCAGACAGTGAGATAAGTTGTTGAAGGAGTGCGAGTGTAAGACGTTTTAGAGAACAGTGGAGTGTGTGTTGAAAACTTTAGAGAGCAGTAAGATATTAAGGTTGCGTTGCTGTCACAGAATTGAATCGCTTGTCGTCGTTGATGCATTGTTGTGTTATTTGCGAATATTAAAACGGAGAAGAAAATACAAGAAACAGATTTTTGTTGTAAGTGAACAAGTTAAGAACTTTAGAAACTTATACACTAGCTTTAGATACCGTAATACAGTGAATAGGTTAGGCCTAGGCTGCGCTACTGAACTGAAGAAGAGACTGGAGAAATCGTCAGTGATTGTGGAACCTTGACATTTGGTGGCAGCGGCGGGATATCGAGTTCAAGCAACGGACGTTGGGATATTGTATCCAGGTTTACGAACGGTGGGATTGTCAATCCAAGTTTACGGACGTTGGGATATCGAATCCAGGTTACGGACGGTGGATTGCGAAGTCAAGCAACAAACGTTGGGATAGTCGTATCCAAGCTACTGACAGTGGATTTTGAAGCATTACGAGGAGCCGACCACACGGGAGAAGGAGAGTGAGCATCCGAACAACTGGTGAGAAGATACAACGAGCATACGAACGACACTACGACAACGCAACGCCAGGGAGAGGTATACAAAACTCGCTCTTTGAATAAACAAGCAATAGAAATTACAGTCAACCAATCACAGAAAGCATAGCCACTCCCTCGATTTCTTCACGCAAATCAGTTGAAGTAAGAAAGTAAGATGGAGAAACTTACAGAACAAAAGCAAGCCAGTATAAAGAAGATGTCTTCTGATCGATTAATAAAGTTATTAATTGAAGCCGGTCTAGATGTGGAAGAAGTCGAAGAGATGTCAAGGGAAAATTTGATGAGAGCCCTAGCAGAGGTGTGGCTAAAGGAAGCTGAAGAGAAAAGTGCAACAGGTGGTGTTGAGGAGAAACCACAGGCTATGTCTATGGAGGCGTTGATGCAATTTATGATGATGAGGGAGGACCAACGTAGACAAGAAGATAAAGAACGGAGACAAGAAGAGAAAGAGAAAGAGGAGCAACGGAGACGAGAGGATAAAGAGAAAGAGGATCAACGGAGACAAGAAGAGAAAGAGAAAGAGGAGCAACGGAGACAAGAAGAGAAAGAACGGAAACAAGAAGAGAAAGAGAAAGAGGAGCAACGGAGACGAGAGGATAAAGAGAAAGAGGAGCAACGGAGACGAGAGGAGAAAGAACGAGTAGATCGAACAGAAAGGATTCGACTAGAGGAAAAAGTAAGAGCAGAACAAGCAGAAAGGATGAGACGAGAAGAGATAGAGATGCAGAAGCAGCAGTTTCAGCTTCAGTTAGAACAACTGAAAAAAGATCGTGACGAAGCAGAACGAAGAAGGATGGAACTAATGATAGAATACGAGAGAGCAAGGAAAAGTGATGAAGAAATACGTAAACAGCAGATTGAAGAGCAAAAGGCTCGTGAGGAAGACAAAGAAGCCATGCGTTTGGCAGAATTAGAAAGAGCCGAAGAGATTCGACAGGAAGAATTGAAAATGGAGAAAGAAAGTTTGGAAAAAGCGGAAAGAGAAAGGGAAGAACAAGTACAATTAGAACAAAGAAACTCGCTCTTAAGGAAGCTCAGCTCCGAGAAATGTCTATAGAAAAGGAGGAACGCAGAAGGCAGTTGGAATTGTTGCAGCAAAAGATAGAACAAGAAGAACTGCGTAGGGTAGAAGATCAAAATAGACTGAGGGAACGAAATGAAGACGAAAGAAGAAGCCGAGAGGAGTTAGAACGAAATAGGATCCGAGAAAGTGAGACAATGGTGTCCAAGATTAAAAAGATAGGTGATGCAATGAAACATGTGTTACCTAAGATGCCATATGATATGATGGAGGTGCCATTATATTTTGAAACAGTTGAGAATGCATTCAACAGTTTTACGGTGGAAAAGCAGTTTTGGGTCAAATTGCTGTTGCCACTAATGACGCCACGAGCGAGAACGGTGTTGAACCGATTGTCTTTTGATGATCTAGACAATTACGACATAGTGAAAGAACATTTACTGAAAGAATTCAAATTGACAGCGAGAGAATATCGATCACGATTTGGAGATGCGAAGAAAACGGCAGAAGAGACATACACTATGTTTACAGCAAGATTGAAGAATCTGTTGAACTATTATGTCAGAAGTAGGCGAGTGGACAAAGACTATGAGAAGTTATTTGATCTGTTGGTGGCGGATAAGTTGAAAGAATGTCTACCACCGGGTCCACTACAGTTCGTACTAGCAAAAGAGGGTACTGAATGCTTCGAAGCTAGTAATGTTGCAGAACTCGCAGACATACACGTGAACAATCGAATTGGTCTAATGTTTCAAGACAAACCGAAATATGAAGCATGGGGTAATAGTTCGAAGCAACCCAGGTGGAATAGTAATAACAAAGAAACAGGAAACCAAGCCAGAAGTAATGAAGTAAGGAATGATGGTGCTCCTGGAAGACAGTTTGGTCAAGATAGAAGAGAAGCAACGGGTGACAGACAAATATACAGTCGAATTCCAGTGATGGGACGCCAAAGAGAAAACAATGCAGCGTACAATTACAGGCGGGAGAGCACTGAACAGAGAGGGATTGGTAAGAAACGTTGCCATAATTGTCAGTCAGACAAACATCTGATAAAGGATTGTCGAGTACCACCAAGAATGACAAATCTGAGAAATAGATTTACTCGAAGTGCAGAAAATCTCAGAGTAAATCAGATCCAAGTAATGAATGCACCGAATCAGCCGGAAGAACAAGACAACCGCGAAACGGAAGTGAAGTCAGTAATGAAGTGTACGCCTCAGTTTACTATACAGAGAGAAATAGTAAATTCTGCTCCCATTAAAGATACTTGTCGAGAAACAGAAAGCAAAGATGAGTGTCAACGTACGAAGAAGTCCTTACTACAGCATGTAAATGTAGAGATACGTGGAAATGATGACAGTTGTCATCCCGTGCAAGTCAAAGCGCTGGTTGACTCTGGTACTGAGATTCCAGTAATCAATGAGGAATTGTTGAAAGGAGCGACAGTGGAAGAAATTGGCAGAGTACATTTGCAATGTGTGGCTGGAGAACCCATTCCAGCTAAGTTGGTGAAAATAGAAGTGCGGATGAGTTGTCATAACGAAGGAGGAGATTTGAAGGACAAGGGAGTAAATATCGCGCCATATTTAACCATGGTGTGTGCCAGCATTCCGGCAGTCTTGTGCAAAGATAACAAAGAAAAGTTCTTGCTGCATCCAGAGATAATCGCAGAACTGAAAGAGGTTCCACCAGTGAGTGTATTGCAAGGAGAATTGCAAGCGAATGTGACTACAAGAGCACAGAGTCGGAGAAGAGAAGTGGAAGAAGGAGAAGAGGAAAAGTCAAATGAAAGTTTGCTAGATGAGGACACAGAAAGCGATGATGAACAAAGCGTTCAAGAAGAAGAAGAAGGAGTAACATCTGGGAACAATGAAATTGAAGAAGAGATGGTTGCATGTGAACGTGATGATGATGATGATTCTGGGAGTGATGGTGAAGTGGACACGAGTATGAGAGATTTGTTTGCCGAGAATACGAGTGATGAAAGACAATTGGCAGACGCGAAGAAGTTTGAAGAGCAACAGAGAAATGACGAGTCACTGAGGTCGTGGTGGAGGAGAGCTGAAGACAAAGGATCAGAGTTTAGTGTGGTGAATGGTTTGATGTATAAGAAGCATCAAATGTTGGATCAGTTGGTGTATCAGTTGGTGTTGCCGAAGGAAAGAAGAATTCAGGTGATGGAATTGGCGCACGAGTCAGTATTTGGCGGACACTTGGGAGAAGAGAAGACAAGGGAACGTATCAAGTTGTCCTTTGTGTGGCCAAGAATGCGTAGAGATGTGGTGAAATTCTGCAAGTCCTGTGAGAAGTGTCAGTTGAAAGCACGAAGTTTGGTGATGGATCGAGTGCCGATTACACCAATACCAAGGGAGGATGTGCCGTTCAGAAGAATGACCATGGACGTCGTAGGACCAATCGAACCGACGTCAGCAGCAGGGCATAAGTATTGCCTGTGCATCGTGGACTCATGTACAAGATGGCCGACAATATTCTTGATGAAATCATTGACTGCTAAGGCTGTATGCGAAGCTTTGATGAAGCTGTTCATGGATGTGGGAGTTCCGTCAGTGATAACGAGTGATAGAGGGACGAATTTTACAGCCAGTCTAACGAGAGAATTTCTGAAACTGATGGGGTGTTGTCCTCGATTCGATTCGCCAGGACATCCAGAAGCGGCAGGATTGGTGGAGAGATGGAATCAAACGTTCAAGAAGATGATTCATCATGTCGTTGTGGAAAATCCGAGACAGTGGCATAAAATTATTCCATTTACAGTTTGGGCATTGAGAGAAGTGCCTAATGCAACTACCGGAGTGGCACCGTATCTACTAGTCTATGGAAAGTTGCCGAGAGGGCCACTAACCATTCTTAAAGAAAGCTGGACCAAAGAGATAAATCTACCACCGAACATTGGAGTGCAACCGGCAAAGTACCTGAAGAATTTAAGAGCAGACATGGAAAAGGCCTTGACATTCGCTGAGAGCTGTGCTGAAGAAAAGCAAAAACAATACGCCAGTCAATATAACAAAAGAGCAAAAGATAAAGAATTCGAACCAGGAGAAAACGTCATCGTGCTGTATCCAACGTCAACCAATAAATTGATCTCGCGATGGCATGGTCCATGCACGGTCTTGCAAAGAAGATCCAAATATTCGTATCTGGTGGACATGAACGAAAACGGTCGACGGATTATTCATGCTAACAAGATGAGGAAGTTCATTACGAGAACATTGTCTTGTGGTCTGATCGTGGAAGAGGATGACGAATTTGGATCAGTGGTAGAAATACCGCTGAAGGAAGACTATTCAGAGACAAAACAGAAGTCACTCCAATTGGATTACGAACAAATTGGACATCTGACGAGCGAACAGCAGAAACAATTACTTGATGTACTGAATCGATATGCAGACAGATTTTCAGATAAACCTGGACTATGTACATTAGTAGAACACGAAGTGGTGCTGAGACCAGACTTTCGAGAAAAGGAATTCATGGCATATCGAATACCACTAATATACCGAGCAGAAGTGGAAAAACAAATACAAGAGATGCTGAAAGAAAACATCATCCAACCATCGTCAAGCAGAATAGCAAGTCCACTTGTCATTGTCAAAAAGAAGGATGGATCCTTGAGATTGGCTTGTGACTACAGATACATTAACTCTTTTACTGAGAACTGCAGATATCCTATGCCAATCGTCAACGATGTCTTGAGCAAAGTCGGAAAATCCAAGTTCATTTCTGTTATGGACTGTCGCAGCGCATATTGGACTTGTCCTGTGAAAAAGAGTGACCAATGGAAGACTGCGTTTGTTACACATAATGGACTGTATGAATTTACGCGTGTTCCTTTTGGAATGATTAACTCTGGACGGACTTTTGTAAAAGCGATAAATATGATTTTGCAACCGATTCATGATTTTACTGAACCTTATGTTGATGACATTGCAGTGCATTCTAATGATTGGGACATTCATTTGAGACATTTGGAGTTATTTTTGAAACAAATAAGACTGCATAATGTAACATTGAACTTGAAGAAATGTGTGTTTGGTAAGAGTGAGGTGAAGTTCATCGGTCACCTTATAGGATCAGGGAAGAAGATGATGAATCCAGACAGGATTGACAGTTTAATTAATTTGAAGAAACCTGAAACCAGGAAGGAAGTGAAACAAGTCTTAGGATTTTTTGGATTTTACAGACAGTTTATTTGTAATTTTGCTGAAATTGCTAAACCATTGACAGACTTAACCAGCAAGAAAGTACCTGAGAACATTGTTTGGACTGATGCACATCAGAAATCCTTTGATTCCCTTAAACAGATTGTCTTGTCAAATGTGATTCTATATATGTTTGAGGTTGGTAAACCATTTAATTTGTACTGTGATAGCAGTGATTTTGCTGTGGGAGCTGTTCTGTCTCAGGTGGACAATGAAGGGATAGAACGTCCCGTTTCATTTATCAGTCAGAAGCTGACAGATACCCAGAGGAGATGGGCGACGATTGAGAAGGAAGCCTATGCAATCATATGGGCTTTAAACAAGTTGAAAGAAATTCTTATTGGTTCTAAAATCAATGTGTTTACAGACCATAATCATTTAGTTTATTTGACTGAATCAATGTCGAAATCTGCTAAATTAGTCAGATGGTCTTTATCATTGCAAAATTTTGACATTCTATTGAACTATAAGAAAGGTAAATTGAATGTAGTAGCCGATTGTCTGTCTAGATTGTAGTGTAAGATATTTTATGATGTATTATGTTATGGACTATTTGCATTGTTTAGTTAAGATACGTTCGCTAATTTTTATAGATAATTAGCTCTCTTTAAAAGAAAGGAGGGAGGTAATGTGAGCTAATTTTGTATAGTGTATGTGGTCAGCTAAGGGGTGAGCGTACGAATAGACCAGCTCAAGGTCAGCTAATTGTTAAGCGTACGGACAGACAGACTTGCAGGTGGCAGACTGGCGGGAAAGTTGGCGCGGCTCGGCCGGCCGTCGCCGGAGAGCGCGAGAGAGAGAAACAGACAGACATACAGACAGACAGACAGACGGACAGAGGCAGAGAGAAGGACAGAGCGGCAGGGGGAAGAGTGTACGCCCAGACAGTGAGATAAGTTGTTGAAGGAGTGCGAGTGTAAGACGTTTTAGAGAACAGTGGAGTGTGCGTTAAAAAACTTTAGAGAGCAGTAAGATATTAAGGTTGCGTTGCTGTCACAGAATTGAATCGCTTGTCGTCGTTGATGCATTGTTGTGTTATTTGCGAATATTAAAACGGAGAAGAAAATACAAGAAACAGATTTTTGTTGTAAGTGAACAAGTTAAGAACTTTAGAAACTTATACACTAGCTTTAGATACCGTAATACAGTGAATAGGTTAGGCCTAGGCTGCGCTACTGAACTGAAGAAGAGACTGGAGAAATCGTCAGTGATTGTGGAACCTTGACACTTTTGTTTTACATTCTGATTTCTATTGTTTTAGATACCTTTTGTTTTACATTCTGATCTTCGTGGAGAACTTGGCAATGACGCTTGCCATCTTTCTCGTCTGCAGTCAGATTGCCACTCCTTTCTTCCTCCACCCGGTCATGATATCGATTCTGGTTCTGCACCTGATCGCCATAGCAATCTAGGTCACGTACTATCTCCGCTTCCATCCAAACAATGACTCGAAAGATGGAACGGACAGAATTCAGCTATGCATACCATGCAATGCGCTGCTCCCCGAGTGCTGCTCGACACCGGAAGAGCCTGACGAAATGTAGTGTTACCAACAGTCCTAATATATTTATATATATATAATTTATATATATATATATATATATATATATATAAATACTATCTTCTTCTTTTCGTTCTCTGCCCCTAGGCAGGTTCGAATGTTTGACGTCTACATTCTTCTCTGTTCTGCGCTTTCTTTTTCAGCTTCTGATAACCATCTTTCATCGTCCAGTCCAACAGTCTTTGTCTTGGTCTGCCTCTCGTTCTTTTTCAAACAACTATACTACACACACATATATAGATATATGTTATATTATGTATATATTGCTCTAATGTAGCATTGAGCTTCCAGGTCTGAGCCCTTAACCAGTGGTAATCTTGTAGCTCAGTCAAGTGGGGAGTGGGATCTTAGGGCCATTTTGCCCAGGCTTCAGCTTTTATGTAATGTATATGTTATAATATTACATGTATTTATGTGAGCATTTTTTTTTATCCTAGATCATTGATACTGGATATTATTGCTAATATGATAGTGATTCTTTCATTCATTCATTCCGTAAATTTATATAGCGCCCCTTCAAGAAGCCTACTCAGAGGCGCTCCCAGACCAGCCACAGTAAAAAGATAGGTCTTGAGCAACTTGTAGAAAGCAGGCAAATTATTCCGAGGTAGTAAGCGTAGAGCAAGTGGGAGTCCATTCCACGTGGACGGGCCAACAACCGAGAAGGCTCGACGCTGTCTGGTAGCAGAGCGGGTTCGAGGGACCAGCAGCTCCCCATTGGCCGAAGAACGCAAAGTTCTACGGGAGGCTACAACAGAGATCAGATCAGTAGGAAAGTGCATTACCAATTAAGGACCGCCAAACAAGTGCTGCTATCCTGTACGAGATGCGCTGCGAGACTGGAAGCCAGTGCAGAACATCACGCATGTAGGCAGAAATTGGGGCAAATTTTGGGATGTGTCCAATAAGACGAGCAGCAGAGCGCATGACCCGATCAAGACGCCCTATTAAGCTAGATGGGTGGCCAGCAAGAATTGAACAGCAGTGATCAATTCTGCTAGTTACGAAGGCGTGGACAAGGACCACAGCGGCATCATGAGATAGGGACCGTATGACAACACGCAACTGGCGGAGCTGGTAATAGCAGCTTCGCGTTACTAGGTTGACATGCTGTGAGAAACTAAGTTCTTGGTCAAGTGTCACTCCAAGATCGCGGACGGTATGAGAGAATGCAATATGGAGGAATATCTCAGCCAAAAGATGCATGTCTAGTGTCAGCTTCCACAATCACTGACGATTTTCCAGTCTCTTCTTGAGTTCTGTAGCGCAGCCTAGGCCTAACCTATTCACTGTATTGCGGTAGCTATGGCTAGTGTATAAGTGTCTAAAGTTCTTAACTTGTTCACTTACAACAAAGATCTGTTTCTTGTATTTTCTTCTTCGTTCATAACATTCGCAAACAACACAACAATGCATCAACGACGACAAACGATTCAATTCTACGACAGCAACGCAACCTTATTATCTTACTGCTCTCTAAAGTTTTTTAACGCACACTCCACTGTTCTCTAAAACGTCTTCTCCACTGACTAGCACTCCTTCTACAACTTATCTCACTGTCTGAGCGTACGCTCTTCCCTCGGGCGCTCTGTCCTTCTCTCTGCCTCTCTCCGTCTGTCTGTCTGTCTGTCTGTCTGTCTGTCTCTCTCTCTCGCGCTCTCCAGCGACGGTCGGCCGAGCCGCGCCAACTTTCCCGCCAGTCTGCCACCTGCAAGCCTGTCTGTCCGTACGCTTAACAATTAGCTGACCTTGAGCTGGTCTATCCGTACGCTCAACCCTTAGCTGACCACATACGCTATACAAAATTAGCTCACATTACCTCTTTCCTTTCTTTTAAAGAGAGCTAATTATCTATAAAAATTAGCGAACGTACCTTAACTAAACAATGCAAATAGTCCATAATATAATACATCATAAAATATCTTACACTACAATCTAGACAGACAATCGGCTACTACATTCAATTTACCTTTCTTATAGTTCAACAGAATGTCAAAATTTTGCAATGATAATGATCATCTGACTAACTTAGCAGATTTCGACATTGATTCAGTCAAATAAACTAAAGGATTATGGTCTGTAAACACATTGATTTTAGAACCAATAAGAATTTCTTTCAACTTGTTTAAAGCCCATATGATTGCATAGGCTTCCTTCTCAATCGTCGCCCATCTCCTCTGGGTATCTGTCAGCTTCTGACTGATAAATGAAACGGGACGTTCTATCCCTTCATTGTCCACCTGAGACAGAACAGCTCCCACAGCAAAATCACTGCTATCACAGTACAAATTAAAAGGTTTACCAACCTCAAACATATATAGAATCACATTTGACAAGACAATCTGTTTAAGGGAATCAAAGGATTTCTGATGTGCATCAGTCCAAACAATGTTCTCGGGTACTTTCTTGCTGGTTAAGTCTGTCAATGGTTTAGCAATTTCAGCAAAATTACAAATAAACTGTCTGTAAAACCCAAAAAATCCTAAGACTTGTTTCACTTCCTTCCTGGTTTCAGGTTTCTTCAAATTAATTAAACTGTCAATCCTGTCTGGATTCATCATCTTCTTCCCTGATCCTATAAGGTGACCGATGAACTTCACCTCACTCTTACCAAACACACATTTCTTCAAGTTCAATGTTACATTATGCAGTCTTATTTGTTTCAAAAATAATTCCAAATGTCTTAAATGAATGTCCCAATCATTAGAATGCACTGCAATGTCATCAACATAAGGTTCAGTAAAATCATGAATCGGTTGCAAAATCCTATTTATCGCTTTTACAAAAGTCCGTCCAGAGTTAATCATTCCGAAAGGTACACGCGTAAATTCGTACAGTCCATTATGTGTAACAAACGCAGTCTTCCATTGATCACTCTTTTTCACAGGACAAGTCCAATATGCACTGCGACAGTCCATAACAGAAATGAACTTGGATTTTCCGACTTTGCTCAAGACATCGTTGACGATTGGCATAGGATATCTGCAGTTCTCAGTAAAAGAGTTAATGTATCTGTAGTCACAAGCCAATCTCAAGGATCCATCCTTCTTTTTGACAATGACAAGTGGACTTGCCATTCTGCTTGACGATGGTTGAATGATGTTTTCTTTTAGCATCTCTTGTATTTGTTTTTCCACTTCTGCTCGATATATTAGTGGTATTCGATATGCCACGAATTCTTTTTCTCGAAAGTCTGGCCTCAACACCACTTCATGTTCTACTAATGTACATAGTCCCGGTTTGTCTGAAAATCTGTCTGCATATCGATTCAGTACATCAAGTAATTGTTTCTGTTGTTCACTGGTAAGATGTCCAATTTGTTCGTAATCCAATTGGAGTGATTTTGGTTTTGTCTCTGAATAGTCTTCCTTCAGCGGTATTTCTACCACTGATCCAAATTCGTCATCCTCTTCCACGATCAGACCACAAGACAATGTTCTCGTAATGAACTTCCTCATCTTGTTAGCATGAATAATCCGTCGACCGTTTTCGTTCATGTCCACCAGATACGAATATTTGGATCTTCTTTGCAAGACCGTGCATGGACCATGCCATCGTGAGATCAATTTATTGGTTGACGTTGGATACAGCACGATGACGTTCTCTCCTGGTTCGAATTCTTTATCTATTGCTCTTTTGTTATATTGACTGGCGTATTGTTTTTGCTTTTCTTCAGCACAGCCCTCGGCGAATGTCAAGGCCTTTTCCATGTCTGCTCTTAAATTCTTCAGGTACTTTGCCGGTTGCACTCCAATGTTCGGTGGTAAATTTATCTCTTTGGTCCAGCTTTCTTTAAGAATGGTTAGTGGCCCTCTCGGCAACTTTCCATAGACTAGTAGATACGGTGCCACTCCTGTAGTTGCATTAGGCACTTCTCTCAATGCCCAGACTGTAAATGGAATGATTTTATGCCACTGTCTCGGATTTTCCACAATGACATGATGAACCATCTTCTTGAACGTTTGATTCCATCTCTCCACCAATCCTGCCGCTTCTGGATGTCCTGGCGAATCGAATCGAGGACAACACCCCATTAATTTCAGAAATTCTCTCGTTAGACTGGCTGTAAAATTCGTCCCTCTATCACTCGTTATCACTGACGGAACTCCCACATCCATGAACAGCTTCATCAGAGCTTCGCATACAGCCTTAGCGGTCAATGACTTCATCAAAAAGATTGTAGGCCATCTTGTACATGAGTCCACGATGCACAAGCAATACTTATGCCCTGCTGCTGACGTCGGTTCGATTGGTCCTACGACGTCCATGGTCATTCTTCTGAACGGCACATCCTCTCTTGGTATTGGCGTAATCGGCACTCGATCCATCACCAAACTTCGTGCTTTCAACTGACACTTCTCCCAGGACTTGCAGAATTTCACCACATCTCTACGCATTCTTGGCCACACAAAGGACAACTTGATACGTTCCCTTGTCTTCTCTTCTCCCAAGTGTCCGCCAAATACTGACTCGTGCGCCAATTCCATCACCTGAATTCTTCTTTCCTTCGGCAACACCAACTGATACACCAACTGGTCCAACATTTGATGCTTCTTATACATCAAACCATTCACCACACTAAACTCTGATCCTTTGTCTTCAGCTATCTTCCACCACGACTTCAGTGACTCGTCATTTCTCTGCTGCTCTTCAAATTTCTTCGCGTCTGCCAATTGTCTTTCATCACTCGTATTCTCAGCAAACAAATCTCTCATACTCGTGTCCATTTCACTATCACTTCCAGAATCATCATAATCATCACGTTCACATGCAACCATCTCTTCTTCAATTTCATTGTTCCCGGATGTTACTCCTTCTTCTTCTTCTTCTTGAACGCTTTGTTCATCATCGCTTTCTGTGTCCTCATCTAGCAAACTTTCATTTGACTTTTCCTCTTCTCCTTCTTCCACTTCTCTTCTCCGACTCTGTGCTCTTGTAGTCACATTCGCTTGCAATTCTCCTTGCAATACACTCACTGGTGGGACCTCTTTCAGTTCTGCGATTATCTCTGGATGCAGCAAGAACTTTTCTTTGTTATCCTTGCACAAGACTGCCGGAATGCTGGCACATACCAAGGTTAAATATGGCGCGATATTTACTCCCTTGTCTTTCAGATCTCCTCCTTCGTTATGACAACTCATCCGCACCTCTATTTTCACCAACTTAGCTGGAATGGGTTCTCCAGCCACACATTGCAAATGTACTCTGCCAATTTCTTCCACTGTCGCTCCTTTCAACAATTCCTCATTGATTACTGGAATCTCAGTACCAGAGTCAATCAGCGCTTTGACTTGCACGGGATGACAACTGTCATCATTTCCACGTATCTCTACATTTACATGCTGTAGTAAGGACTTCTTCGTACGTTGACACTCATCTTTGCTTTCTGTTTCTCGACAAGTATCTTTAATGGGAGCAGAATTTACTATTTCTCTCTGTATAGTAAACTGAGGCGTACACTTCATTACTGACTTCACTTCCGTTTCGCGGTTGTCTTGTTCTTCAGGCTGATTCGGTGCATTCATTACTTGGATCTGATTTACTCTGAGATTTTCTGCACTTCGAGTAAATCTATTTCTCAGATTTGTCATTCTTGGTGGTACACGACAATCCTTTATCAGATGTTTGTCTGACTGACAATTATGGCAACGTTTCTTACCAATCCCTCTCTGTTCAGTGCTCTCCCGCCTGTAATTGTACGCTGCATTGTTTTCTCTTTGGCGTCCCATCACTGGAATTCGACTGTATATTTGTCTGTCGCCCGTTGCTTCTCTTCTATCTTGACCAAACTTTCTTCTAGGAGCACCATCATTCCTTACTTCATTACTTCTGGCTTGGTTTCCTGTTTCTTTGTTAATACTATTCCACCTGGTTTGCTTCGAACTATTACCCCATGCTTCATATTTCGGTTTGTCTTGAAACATTAGACCAATTCGATTGTTCACGTGTATGTCTGCGAGTTCTGCAACATTACTAGCTTCGAAGCATTCAGTACCCTCCTTTGCTAGTACAAACTGCAGTGGACCCGGTGGTAGACATTCTTTCAACTTATCCGCCACCAACAGATCAAATAACTTCTCATAGTCTTTGCCCACTCGCCTACTTCTGACATAATAGTTCAACAGATTCTTCAATCTTGCTGTAAACATAGTGTATGTCTCTTCTGCCGTTTTCTTCGCATCTCCAAATCGTGATCGATATTCTCTCGCTGTCAATTTGAATTCTTTCAGTAAATGTTCTTTCACTATGTCGTAATTGTCTAGATCATCAAAAGACAATCGGTTCAACACCGTTCTCGCTCTTGGTGTCATTAGTGGCAACAGCAATTTGACCCAAAACTGCTTTTCCACCGTAAAACTGTTGAATGCATTCTCAACTGTCTCAAAATATAATGGCACCTCCATCATATCATATGGCATCTTAGGTAACACGTGTTTCATTGCATCACCTATCTTTTTAATCTTGGACACCATTGTCTCACTTTCTCTGATCCTATTTCGTTCTAACTCCTCACGGCTTCTTCTTTCATCTTCATTTCGTTCCCTCAGTCTATCTTGATCTTCTACCCTACGCAGTTCTTCTTGTTCTATCTTCTGCTGCAACAATTCTAACTGCCTTCTACGTTCCTCCTTTTCTATAGCCATTTCTCGGAGCTGAGCTTCCTTAAGAGCGAGTTTCTTTTGTTCTAATTGTACTTGTTCTTCCCTTTCTCTTTCCGCTTTTTCCAAACTTTCTTTCTCCATTTTCAATTCTTCCTGTCGAATCTCTTCGGCTCTTTCTAATTCTGCCAAACGCATGGCTTCTTTGTCTTCCTCGCGAGCCTTTTGCTCTTCAATCTGCTGTTTTCGTATTTCTTCATCACTTTTCCTTGCTCTCTCGTATTCTATCATTAGTTCCATCCTTCGTCGTTCTGCTTCGTCACGATCTTTTTTCAGTTGTTCTAACTGAAGCTGGAACTGCTGCTTCTGCATCTCTATCTCTTTTTGCCTCATCCTTTCTGCCTTTTCCACTCTTTCTTTCTCTTCTTGTCTGCGTTCTTTCTCTTCCTGTTTTCGTTCTTTCTCCTCCTGTCTCCGCTGCTCCTCTTTCTCTTTATCCTCTCGTCTCCGTTGCTCCTCTTTCTCTTTCTCTTCTTGTTTCCGTTCTTTCTCCTCTTGTCTACGTTTTTCCTCTTCTTGTCTCCGTTGCTCTTCTCTCTCTTTCTCCTCTTGTCTACGTTTCTCCTCTTCGTGTCTCCGTTGCTCTTCTTTCTCTTTCTCCTCTTGTCTACGTTTCTCCTCTTCTTGTCTCCGTTGCTCCTCCCTCATCATCATAAATTGCATCAACGCCTCCATAGACATAGCCTGTGGTTTCTCCTCAACACCACCTACTGCACCTTTCTCTTCAGCTTCCTTTTTTAGCCACACCTCTGCTAGAGCTCTCATCAAATTTTCCCTTGACATCTCTTCGACTTCTTCCACGTCTAGATCAGCTTCGATTAATAATTTTATTATTCGCTCAGAAGACATCTTCTTTATATTAGCTTGCTTTTGTTCTGTAAGTTTCTCCATCTTACTTCCTTACTTCAATGATTTGCGTGAAGAAATCGAGGGAGTGGCTATGCTTTCTGTGATTAGTTGACTGTAATTTCTATTGCTTGTTTATTCAAAGAGCGAGTTTTGTATACCTCTCTCTGGCGTTGCGTTGTCGTAATGTCGTTCGTATGCCCGTTGTATCTTCTCACCAGTTGTTCGGATGCTCGGACTGCTTCTCTGGTTGTTCAGATGCTCACTCTCCTTCTCCCGTGTGGTCGGCTTCTCGAAATGATTTGAAATCCACTGTCCGTAGCTTGGACTAACAAATCCACCGTTCGTAAATATCCCGTCCGTAACTTGGATACGATATCCCAACGTCCGTTACTATTCCTCCGGCCGTAAACTTGGATTGACAATCCCACCGCTGTCACCAAATGTCAACTTCCACAATCACTGACGATTTTCCAGTCTCTTCTTGAGTTCTGTAGCGCAGCCTAACCTATTCACTGTATTGTGGTAGCTATGGCTAGTGTATAAGTGTCTAAAGTTCTTAACTTGTTCACTTACAACAAAGATCTGTTTCTTGTATTTTCTTCTTCGTTCATAACATTCGCAAACAACACAACAATGCATCAACGACGACAAACGATTCGATTCTACGACAGCAACGCAACCTTATTATCTTACTGCTCTCTAAAGTTTTTTAACGCACACTCCACTGTTCTCTAAAACGTCTTCTCCACTGACTAGCACTCCTTCTACAACTTATCTCACTGTCTGAGCGTACGCTCTTCCCTAGGGCTGCCAACCGTCCCGGAATCGCCGGGACAGTCCTGGAATCGGCCCTGTGCGTCCCGTGTCCCGGAATGATCCCAGATTGTCCCGGAATTTGCTGAGATCCAATTCCCAAAATGTTGCTCATTATTATGCACACTAAATCAACAAGTTGTATGATGGATTTTGCGTTTCGCGCTCTATCCGACCTAAAGTTGTTGGCTGAATATCCGATGGTGGATGGCGCTGCGTTTTAGTCTTCAAGACTCTTCAAACCACTGGCACTCAGTAAACTTATAGCATAGGGCCTATTGTCCGTTTTTAATGCTTTCTGCGAGAGATCGCTCAAGCATTGTGGACGACCCTGTTGTATAACAATCTCAATTACATTAGCACCGACCTCGTTTAACCCTCGGGCTACCAAGGGGGGGTGGTTGCCACCCCCCCCTAGGTTTTTCGCAAATTTTTCTCGTTCCGTCTGGAATAAAATTTTGAAAAAATTGGTAGCTGTAGAGGGTTCATTGGGACACATTTTGAGCTAAAACTTTTGATGATGCCCCCTACCGTTCAAAAGTTACACCCGATATACCCAAGGTACCAGGGGGGGTGGATACCACCCCCCCCTAGAATATCGTCTGTAACTTTTCCGCCCCTTAATATTAAGAGACGCAAATTATACCATTCTATAGAGGGAATGTGGGGCTACATTTCCATGCTCATTGAGTTGTCTTTTGACAACCGGAAGTGCTCAAAATAAATTAAAATATATATAAAGGTGTTTTATTTTCATAAAATTGTCATGTTTTTTCTATTATAACTTATCTATAATTTATTTTTTAATAGAAATAAATTATGACATTCTGTAGAGGGCATTCAGGGCTAGTTTTTAATACTAAATAATTTAAAATTTGATGACCGGAAGTGCTAAAAATAAATTAAAATGTATAAAAATGTTGGGTTTTTTTGCAACGCGAACCGATATGTCTGCGTAAACGTTTTTCAGCAGCTATAACATGTTTTTTTGTTTTGATTTAACATAAAACAGACTTATTACTAGTTTTTATAGTTGAATATTGGACTTTAATATATGTAAACAACTTTTTATATATAAATCATGTATAAAATACACAGAATCTAATATATTCCCTATGCGTAAGTATACATTTTGTGGAATCGACGGGTACCCATGGTAAAAAATTCATAATTTCGAGGCGCCTTCATATTTTCTAAACCTAAATATACCATTTTGTGCAGAAATGAATGCTGAATCCAACGGTGTATTACAAGTTATGATATCTCAAACCAAACCCAAAATCCAGGGGGGGGTGGTAACCACCCCCCCCCTTGGTAGTCAGTGTTACAAAAAAAGCTTGGTAGCCTGAGGGTTAAACGGACTGTTGATAAATATAAATTTCAGCATGGAATGTGCTGGTTTCTATGACTTTGTGCCCGGTATTCTCGAACAATCTGAGGCTCAAAACGATGAGTTTAAGACAATATAATTCTTCTCTTCGGTCGCATGCAGCACCAATAATTTACCGGTAATAAATGACATCTGTGAATTGTCTGCATGCATGGCATATCAATGCGTGAACATATAGGGTAGGCCTACTAATGAACTTGGCCTATAGCCTACTCATTGCAAGTGCTGGGTTCATAAGTTTGGTTACCTTGGTAGGCCTATTGGTTGCTGGAATTTGAAATGAATGAATGAATGAATGAAATAGGGCCTACTGTCTTCTTGAAGTTGATTATAATCTTAGATTTTGAGCGACTTGTATTTTGACAATTTTTTTCTGTAATAATTATTATTAACGATCATTTATTGGCCGAGTGTAGATCCTATATTGGAATGACACAGCATTTGTTACATTACGCGGTTATGTGGAGCGTGTAAATTTGTTATTGTACGTTCATCAAACGGCTACAGGCGTCCCGGAATGGCAGAATCAAAAGTTGGCAGCCCTACTCTTCCCTCGGGCGCTCTGTCCTTCTCTCTGCCTCTCTCCGTCTGTCTGTCTGTCTGTCTGTCTGTCTGTCTCTCTCTCTCGCGCTCTCCAGCGACGGTCGGCCGAGCCGCGCCAACTTTCCCGCCAGTCTGCCACCTGCAAGCCTGTCTGTCCGTACGCTTAACAATTAGCTGACCTTGAGCTGGTCTATCCGTACGCTCAACCCTTAGCTGACCACATACGCTATACAAAATTAGCTCACATCTAGACTAGTCAACTGTCTGCGACCGCCCAGCCAAATGAATTGGGTTTTGGATGGATTCAACAGCAAACGAGTCGAAGCCATCCAGCGAGAAAGGGCATCAATGGCAGAGCACATCAGCCCAACAGAGTAAACTGCATCTGTTGCACGACAGTGAACATATGCTTGGATGTCATCAGCATATAGCATTATGATAATAATGATGCAATGATAATGATAATGCAATGAGATCAAATGTTTTTTTAGTATGCCGCTTTAATTGATTTGACAGATTAATTACGTTTTGCGAAAAGCTTTTGTGTGTGATAAGAAATATTTTGTTAGACGTAAACATATGGTGTATACGAGTGATCCAACCTAGTTTCACACCCTAAAATAATTTGAGTAAGTTAGTCACGATTGGTGGGGTGCGGTGATGTAGGGGTATGTTCGGTTTTGGTGCCTTAGAGCCAGAAGGTTCCAGGTTTGAATCCACCTCTAGCCACATAGATGAACTTTGTATTTGTCAACCAGTAGGGCAAAGTAGGAAATGTGTGGTTTTTGTCCCCAAGACGAAGATTTCAGCCGGTGCATATTTGAAGACATCGTGAGTGTTGTAGGTGAAAGATCATGTATATCTTGTATAATGTGATGTAACAGATCTAAGTTGAACGTTTAGTTAAATATTCAAGAAGTGTGTTTCAGTTGTCACTCAGAGCAGCATATTGTATTTATGTATATTTGGTCAGAGTAAATATCTGTTATTTTTAACATTTTTATATTAGTTTTTTTGATTAGTAAAATATCCGCAGGAATTGTTTTTTCTTCTAAAATCTGAATGTGCATTTACTTTTGTTTAAATGACATTGTTTTCATGTTTTATCCGATTTTATATAAGTTTTTGTTTTCTATGCGTGGTCAATGGTTGACTGTTTGACCGTGTTATATAGTGAGAGCCAGGATGGTCATTTCTTTGAAAGTCAGCAGCAGTGTCATAATACCAATGTACATTTCTTACTTATCGTGATATATCATGAGCAAAGTAGTGGCACCATATAATTGTGATAATGAAATTGCACATCTGTGCCAAGTGTATTCCTATATTATGTTGGCTAGTGTGTGGCTTGTAAAGAACTCAGATTTTTCACATTATGCTATGATATTGAAATATATGTGTTATGTGCAATTTCGAAACCATGCCAGATTTATCTAGAGGTGAACTTCCTGTTTGCTTTGCACACACACTTTAAAGATGCGGCATCATGTCTTTTTCCGCGGTAGACCATGTGGAATAACTTTCCTTCTGACCTGCGTGTTCCTTTAGTAAGAGACTTTGCATGTATGTTGCATCATTTACAAGGATCTGAAAACTGTTCCTTTACACTAAGCTGGGTTCAGTGGATTGGACTGTGAGCAGTAGTGGCGCTAGGGGGCGGCTAGGGGTGCTAAGCCTTCGCAAAAAAGGCCATCCAGTTTTTTTACATGTAAAAATGAAACATTTTCATCATAAAAAAGGTCGTCAGAAATGTTGGCGGGTGAAAATGAAACATTTTCATGAGATTTCGACTGAAAATGGAAAATTTCCTCCGCGGGAATTCAGCCCCCCCAAAACTGAAATCCTGGTACCGCCATTGACTCTTAGTAGTTATCTTGGAGGGGCATCATTTAACAGCTGACTGAATTAAATATTGCATTATGATTTGTGTGCGGTCATGCATTTTTTTAGCTGTGTTCTGCCACCATTTCTCTCAGTTTACAGTGCAAATTATTATAATAAAAATTATATCAGTTTTAATCACTAATAATAAGAATAACTAATAATAATATTTAAAATGATAATAAATTATTATAAAATAATAATAATTATTATTATGATAATAAAATGTTAACCGTAACTTTGAGAGGCTGCTACATAAATATTTTGTTTCGAATTAATAAGTAAATCATAAAGGCTAACATTTACATTAAATTTGCTGTACAATGTTTTTAATATATTCTTGGGATGTATGTATGCATGTATGGCACCTGTATCTGTGTAGGTGAGTAACCTTAGGGACCGTCCATAAAGTACGTCACGCTATTTTTGCCCATTTTTTACCCCCCCTCCCCCTGTCACAAAGTGTCACAAATCTCTGGACCCCCCTAAAGTACGTCACACTTTCGGGGGGAAAAATTAAAAACATAACCATTTACCTAACCCTCTAAACCCTAGGATACTATCCCTAATCCCTCTGATAGTGATGTGTGTCCCTAAACGCTTTGATAGTGACGGGAAATCAACTTTTATCCCGCCAGGCCGGGTTTTAGACACGCCTGGCCGGGCTGGGTCGGATTTTAGGTACTAAGAGCAAAAAAAATAATAAAGAATTTAAAAAATAAATGTGTGACGTCACACATGGCCTGACCCCCTCCCCCTGTCACAAACTGTCACACTTCCTCATACCCCCTCCCACCCTGGAGCGTGACGTACTTTATGGACGGCCCCTTATGTGTTTACCATAATCTGTGTATAGTAGGCTAATCATGCTAATGTATTTGTATTGGTATCTGAGCAATTTATATACGACCTCTAGCAAACTTTCCAAAGCATTGTGGCCAACAGGAAGAAGCATAGGGATCCATTTATTTGAGGCATAAAATGATTAGACATAATTTTAACCTCTCTACATGAATTAGTTAGTTAGATAAACCACTTAAGATGGATCACTGAGTGGGCATCAGTTGGCATATGGTATACATATAGGGCTGCCAACCGTCCCGGATTCGCCGGGATAGTCCCGGAATCGGCCCTTTGCGTCCCGTGTCCGGGGATTGATCTCAAATTGTCCCGGAATTTGAAGAGAATTCGTTTAAACAAAATTATTACGTTCCTATTTTCGCATATTAAACTCAACAGGTTATTTGGTGAATTTTACTTTCTTCGCACTATCAGTCTCATATCTGACGCTGTTGACTCGACATTGGATCGGATGCTGGGTAGCGCTGGCTTAAAGGCTTCATTTTACGCCCACAACCAACTGCCGTGGCATAATGTGTCTAACGAACTGTCATTTCCAGCTTCCAACGTTTTGTAAGAGAGTGCAGCATTACGAGCAACCTGTGATCTGACATTGCCTAGCAACGACCTCGGAACTCCTGACGAAAATAAAGTTTGACATGGCATGTTCTAAGTTCTACAATATCGCACGCACGAGGTGATCCGGAATTGCTTTAAATAGCATCAACTGCAGCGTTAGATAAGTTTAAGGGACGTTCTGCCATGACGTAGGCTAGCAGACCCAATAACTGGCATCTGGAATCTGCATGCACTTGGGCTAATGGGTCTATTTGTATCACATGAACATCGCTCGTGCTGGGCCATATGTCTAAGTCACGTTACCCTGCACGCATAGGCGTAGGGGACATTTCAGCAGTGGGGGGGGCAAAAATTTTACTTTTGCCCGAAAAATTAAACCCGGAGTAATTGACGGTGTGCACACATAACCATCTCTGTTCTTGCACTCACACCCGGGGACCAGTGGCGCAACCAGGGGGTGCTGGGGGGTGCTTGAGCACCCCCATGGCTAAAAAGGTGACCCACGCAATTTTTCCAAATCCGATGAGTTTTTTGTTGGGGGGGGTAGGGGTCTTTCGCTCTTTTAGTATTTCATAGTCGGCAGTGGCTTCGTGACTTCAGCGCTTACAATAATAGTTCTGAGCACCCCCCAGAAAAATGTTCTGGTTGCGCCCCTGCCGGGGACAAGGGGCAAATACACCTGGACACGGCCATAATTATTATAAGGACCAGGCTGAGTAATTTTAGGCAAATATGCAAATTTAGTATGTAGCATATATGTATATATTCCTGACGCTTAACCAGTTAAAACTTCACACGAGCAACTGATTAAATTCATAATTGTAGATTGTTTTGTATTGTATCTAATCATCTACAAAGAACCTGCAGTAGGATGAACCGTTCAGAGGCGCTAATGGTGCGCAAAACCGCGCTTGAAGAGGCAGGTTTTAAGATGAGAGAATGAAGAAGAGAGACTGCCACAGAAAGTGTAAGCTTATAGAGCGAACGCAAGGAGAAAGCTCATTTCAAAGAGAAGGACCAATTGAGGCAAATGATCAAGACTGAGCCAATGCAGTTCTAGAAGGCGGAAGCAAGAGTCAAGTCTGTTGGATGAACCAAGTGGACGGTTGGAGGAAGCTGAGTGAGGCCTTAGTATAACGTCGGTCAGATATTTGGGGCAAAACCCCGCTGAGCCTTGAAGATCATAGTGAGGATCTTATGGCATGTGAGTACGGAGAGGAAGCCAATGGGTGGAGACCAGTGATTCCGTTAGTGTGCGTCCGGGACGCACAAATTTAGAGCCCGGACGCACAGAAATAAAGGTGGTGCGTCCATGGACGCACCGAAATTGTGGATGGACGCACAAATAAATTGACGATGCGTCCATGGGACACCAATAAAAAATATCGTGGGGTCCGTAGGCTATAATGTGTCCCTGTCTCAGTTTATGCATTGCGTTACTTTGCGTAGGCCTATTTGCGTCTGCACTGACCTATAAAAACACACACGATGCATCCAGGATATTGGCCAAGACATAGGCCTATATATTTCATTTTAATTTAGGCTACCTCTGGAGAAGCTGGTTATAATTTGAGTTAATAACTTGGCATTTTCTGTATTGATATCTACGACTACAGATACTTAGCAATAATTATAAGCAGCCAACGGTGAAATGATTGCTTTATAGCTGATTTCAGCTAACTTGACTTTTGTAAACGGGAAGTCGTAGAGCTGATTTGTACGTAGGCCTACGGGGGCAAAAATGTACGATCGAGTTGCAACAGGATGAGCGGGCCAAAAATACGATTTTTTTTCGTAGGTTACATGTATAATAATGGTTGGGCCCTTTGTTGCCTTTAATTTTTTGGGGGGGTTAGGCCTAATTACGGGGGGGGGGGCTAAGCAACCCGAGACTAAGAGCCCCTAAATAGGCCGTCCGTGTTTTTTACATGCAAAACTGAAATATTTCAACGATTTTCGACCGGATGACTAAAAAAAGGTCGTCAGAAATTTTGGCGGATGAGAATGGAAAATTTCCTCCTCGAGGATTCAGCCCCCCCAAAACTGAAATCCTAGCGCCGCCACTGCTATGGCCCGATGGGACTCCAAAAATGGATGGGTTTGGAGTCCAGGACTCTTATCCATTTGGCGTGGACTCCAATTTTTTATGTGGTGCGTCCATGACTCCATGAAATTAGACCTTAACGGAATCACTGGTGGAGACAGAATAGCGAAAGATCCTGAGACACCTTTTTTTTCTTCCGTTCTCTGCCCTTAGGCAGGTTCGAATGTTTGACGTCTCTTTTGAGACACCTTATTAACCTTAAATAAAAATACGAGAAACGTGTGCTTTTGGAAATGTTCTCAGGTAGGCTATAAGGTATTATCCTTCCTGTAATATAAGTGAGCTATCAAGTGCAACACCCTGATCCCGCACACTTGACAAGAATGAAAAGATTGTAAATTTTCAGAGAGCAGACCAATATCTGCACGTTCAATGTTGATGATCGCCAGGGATCCCGTCCTAAAGAAAAAGGAACCGGAACGCCGGACACTCACGACTAGGGGGTCTGGGGGAGCGTCGTGAGCTCCCCCAGTGGGGTCTGGGGCGAAGCCCCAGCCGACAACGGATTTTAGGGCAATTGCTGCTGAATAGAGCCCGTTTTAGCCACTTCATTTTACTAATTTTGCTATTTTTACCACTGGATTCTTAGACGTTCTGTGATAAGTAATCTCTTTCTCATCCACTATTTATTTATGCGGAATTCCTTAGAGCCAACTCGTTTCACCCGGATTCTTCATTGCACTTTGAGCTACTTAGGTTACCGATAAAAATTACTGTGTAGGATACTGGTAGGCCTACTTCCATATTATTAGGGCCTGCCATGAAATAATCAGACTGCTTATTATTTTTAGCTAAACATGGAGTCAAAAGCAATGCATGAAAATAATAATAGTTGTTGGCTATGGACTACTGTTATTAATAATAATAAATAATAATAACTTATTATGCAATGTGTCTGGCTTCTATAGGCGATTATTGACACGGATTAGTTCTCTCAACTTTATAGTCTGTGCACATCTGACACTACTACACTAGCACTATGCAAAGATGCAATACGAAAATAATGAAACGAAATATTCCAGTTAAGAAATAACACAATGAAATAAAATTGTTAGTAGTTGCATAGACAATAGCAAAAGCCATTAAATTCAGTCAAATATTTTCCGCATGTGATAGTAACGTGGCTCTTCTCGGTCCTCGCATTTCCTGGACTGATTTTCAAATGCGCCACGGTGACCGACAGCCAACCATTTCTTCACATACGGAAGCGGGTTGAAGTCCTGCAAGGACGGCCCAACAAGTTTCACAAAAATTAATTTGGATAAACGGTCAACACCTAGCCTATTCCGAAGAGGCGTACATATTATGTTCATTGTACTGAAGCCACGTTCGGCATCCGCTGATGTTACAGGGATTGTGCTGACAGCGAAATTGATATCCGTCATGTCATCAGGTATACTGGAACCCCCATTATCAATGAAATCTCGGAAGCCTCTACGGGTCTTATCAACGTCGACACGCAGTCTCATGCAAAGTTTGGCAAGTCGCTGTTCACCGTCGTTCCAGGGTGTTGTCACGTCCGCTGGCCACGAGTGTTTGTTCAGCACCTGCAACTGATGACACAATAATGGATATTGGTTTTATTATCTCTAATGAACTAAGAAGCAAAAAGAAACACATAGGCCTAGACCTAATTGCCATATCAATAATCAATCAATCGACAACAATTATATAATTAGGCCCTGTAGCATTCCTTCAAGATCCTTACTCAGAGGGGCTGAAAGTTCATGAAATGCAGTAGGACCTATCATAATTAAGAAGCAAAAAGAAACACATAGGCCTAGACCTAATTGCCATATCAATAATCAATCAATCGACAACAATTATATAATTAGGCCCTATAGCATTCCTTCAAGATCCTTACTCAGAGGGGCTGAAAGTTCATGAAATGCAGTAGGACCTATCATAATTATAGGCATAGGCCTAATTATATGTAAGTTTAGTCGTTACCTGTGAAATTAGTTCTTCAAATTCTGATTTATTCCGGGATGACTGAGCTGTGTTCTCAGCAGAAACGTTGGAAGCAATAACCGTATAAAGGCGACTACGCAAGTTATCGGCCAGACTCTGAAGAAACTGATTGCGTTCAATCGCAACCTGTTTGCGACTTCCAATCCTGTGTGAAATTATTTGGACATTGCGATATTTCTGTTCAGCAACACCATCGACTGATTCCGTAATGTGCAGTGGATGCTCTTCTTTCATTTTCTCCAGTGCACGTATTGTGCGATTCATCACTTGATACGCACGTGAAAGTGTGATATCGTCTCTCTGCAGCTCTTGTGAAATATTATTGAGTTCTTGCAAAGCGTCTATATCATCAATCCCAGGTTAAGCACGAATGCCTCAGATGCCAAAGCATCTGCAAGTCCGCGGTACTGCTGCCGCTGCGTATTGTCTCTACGCGCATCGCCAGCGGCAGATTTAAAGTGATTGTAAAGAGCATTGTAGTTTCTGTGGACAGCCAGCACGGCTCTGTAGCTTGACGCAACCCAGCGAACTGTAAATATCTTTCCGACCTTCTGCAGCTGTATGTCTAGTGCTGCTGCACAAGCAGCTAACTCTCGCTGGTTTTTTGGTGATTGGCTGTATACACTATATAATTTGTCCATGAAGTGTTTGAAATGATTTACACCACTTACTTCTACCAAAGTGTCTCCAACACTAAGCTCGATTCTGTGACACAGACAGTGCCATCGAATAATGCCTGGAAATTTGTCTTCAAGTGTTTTCAGCACGCCGCTGTTATGGCCAACCATTACACTGGCACCATCACTGCATACGGCAATCAGATGGCTTGCTAAGTATTCATCTTTGAACCCGTGCAACAAAAGAGTCTTCATGACAGCACGAACAATATCATCAGCTCCACATCCGTTCATCTCCACGAGATCCAGAAAGAATGAAGTAACTGTGTTACGGACAGCCGCACGAATGTATAAAATCAAAACAGACTTTGAGGCTATGGTAGTCGATTCATCCATGATAAGCGCAATTTTGGAACCAGAACTAATTACTTCAGCACACAGTTTTGCTCTCATTTCTGATCCAATCAGTCCTGAAATGTCAGCTGCTGTTGTTTCGGAATGTAAAATGATGCCCATGTCCAGTCCATTTTTAGCCTGCAAGTTAATCAATGATGGCAAGTCAGTGAAAGGCCGGTTGTTCTTCATTAGAGAATAAACAGACCGGAAAACTCTGGTTGTGCTATCGTAGAGATGTTTTTGCTGCTCAGCTACAACTGTCTCCATGACATTCGCACTGGCCTTTTGGACGATTTCTTCAGCCAATGTATGCTGCTGACCATTGGCATGTTCATGAATCTTCTTCCTTAGTGAGCTTAGCTGGCTCTGTCTATGCTTGCCATTGTATGTGACTGAACAAGTGGACCACGGTGCTGAAATTTTTAAGCCGTTTTTCTTGAAAGCACCATAGTTTGTTATTTGTTGGCAAATTTTGCAACCTAGACATCCATTTGAAAATTTCAGCCATGGATTGTGGACGCTAAAGTCCTCTGCTTGCTTTGCAGTCCAAATGGCAGGATACGGTGCTTTGTCTGTTTGCAGCTCTGAACTGTTGGTTACACTATCGTCAGTCTGGTCGCTCCCATAGTCATCAATCTTCATACCTGAAATCTCTTCATCACTTGCTTGTTTAGACTCTTCTTGTGGCGGTAGGCGATTGACGTCTGAAGTACCTGTTGTTATTGAGTCTGATGTTAATGAAGAAAGGGTGAGGTTTAAAAACTGCATGAAAGGTTTATCTCTTGTTCGCACACGCTCCTTTATCGCAGTTGGTTGAGTTATTTTCCACTTTGGAACCATCAAATCATAATGGCCTGCATGTGACGTTGTATCCCTTAAGTACAGCAGACAGATTGAATCTGAGTATTTCACACCAGAATCAGGTGGTAGATTGCAGAACAGTGTGTAAGATTTGTCAGTGGGTTGCTGCCTCGTGTAAATTCTAAACTGTGTGTTCAGTATGTACGCTAAAACCAAAATTTCCAAATAGCCTGCGTAGCCTGTGGTTTCCACACTTTCTATCCGATCTTCAACCGTCGGAAAGCTTTCTCCCACTTTATTATCCAACAGAAATCCCATATTGCATGTTACCTCCTTCAGAGCTGCTATGTTACTTCGAAGAACAGAAAGGACGTCCTGCTGGAGTTGATCAGCTAGACCTTCTTCAAGCATTATCAGTTTCTTGTCTGTTGGGCAGCTGAAAACTGTTCGCCTTGCTGTTCTTAACTCTACGCTTGATGCAACGGCGACACTTCGAAATAGACATTTGCCATCTCCGTGTATGCGGATCACATGGAACTCTTCTTCATCTTTAGGTATACAGTCATTAATGGCATAACCAGTCGCGTTCGGCTTCCTGGAAAGGCAGAAGAAATAGGCTATGGCTTCTCGTTGTCTATATAATAGGCCTACAAAAATTAACCTACCAACCGCAATGTATAGGTCTACGGTACCACTAGGCGCCTGTGAATAAGCTGGTTCTCACGACTCCGCTCTCGTGGGCGCTATAGAAGTTTTGAGATACGATAGGTATACTTGAGGTTTCCCATTGACATTGTCCTCTGCAGTCTGCATAAGCCGCCTATAGCTCTAGTTACACAATAATAATTATGATTACTACCGTGATTATAGATGTACACTTTTCGGTGAACAATAGGCCTAAAGGTGTTATTGATTAACGTAGGTCTATTGATTTATAACCTTTCTCTTTATTACTTTCTTATTTTGAAGTCAACATTTTCATAATTATTTTCAGTCATTCCGCTTCTTATTCTTCTATTACCTTTTTCATTTGCCATCGACTGAGCCTTAACTTCTCTGATTAATAACATGCATGCCATGGACAGTAAACAATATTCAAACCTTTCCGTCGTCAATGGGTTGCGTCTTTTTGAAAAGTAATTCAGCAGATCGGCGTCTCTCAAGCGCTTCATCGCCTTAGTATTTAAACTAGTCGTAAAACTTAAATTAACCTCGTTCTCTGTTTAAATAGAGAAATTAATGGAACTGTATCGACTTTATGGTGGAGTGAAATGTAAAAAAGAAAGCTAAAACAAATTATAATTTTGCATTGCATCTTCTGCCCTCTACCGGCAGTTTAGTTTGTTAAAATTCATTATTTTTTTCCTAAAAGTTACATCTCATTAAATAACTTTTTATTTCTTCAACTATTTGCAGATATTCCAACTTTGTGTACGAAGTCCGTTCATTTCAGAATATAGGCCCTAATAAAATATCATGTGTAAAAAATGTAAGCGGTAACGGAGTTATTAATTTTTTATATGTCTCGAGTCCCGATCGACAACATAAAAATGCTAAAATACACATAATTCTGCATCCCTTGACCAATTGTTATGATTTTGGTGTCATATGATTAGAATTTATATATATAGGCTTGCTAAAACATATGGAGTCATTTTAACTTAGAAATAAAAATATAGTTGGCGCTATAAATTAATGGAGTCATCCAAAAGGAGAATGAGACAGAGGGTTTACCTATGTGTATACATGGACTCTGCATGACTAGGGCTGAGCTCAACATGGGCGCAGAGAAAATTATACGAAATAAAAAACGACGCCGTACATGCAAGAATTATTTTATAAAAAGGAACCGGAACGGCGTTCCGGTCGTCAAAAAAGGAACCGGAACGGCGTTCCGGTGCGTTCCGGTCCGACCTGTTCCCTGATGATCGCACGATTAGGTTATCGTGTCTATTTTGCCTCATGGCCAGTAGAAATTTCGATGTCATTCAGGCAGTGAATTCCTTGTTCTGTTGCACCTAGCTTGCATGCTGTGAATTTCCCCAAATGCCACGAATAGTCGCAATTTTCGGTCAAATTTCGGTTCTTGAATTTGCTGCGACTCTATAGCCATTATTTACATTTACCGCGAATTCAGAACTTTTTCGGGAATTTCTGCTATCCATAGTTTTTCTGAGCTAGGCCTAATCTCTAACTCGATTCGAGCAAGATTTTCGGGCATATTTCGGCTCTTGAATTTGTTTTGATTCTCGCCATTATTTACAAAATGCTACCGTGAATTCAGAATTTTTCGGGAATTTCTGCTATCAATGGTTGTGAGTTAATATCTAACTCGATTCGGGCAAGATTTTCGGGAATTTCTGCTAACCATATGGTTGTTGTGAGCTAATATCTAACTCGATTCGGGCAAGATGGAACTGGGAGATGATGTGGTATACTAATGAACATTGAACTTCAAGAAGTTTGGTTAATATTTTTCCGGGTCTACTTGCCCGAAAAAACAGACTTGCCCGAAATTTGGGGGGGCATTTGCCCCCTCTGGACCCCCGTCTCCTACGCCTATGCCTGCACGCATCTCAATTTCTTCTTGAAACTGAGCAAAATTTTAAATAATGGCCACACTCTTTGGATGATTTGATTGCAATCATCATCGTATGATTTCAGCCAAGTAGATTCTGTACTAGTCTTGAGACAGCACTCGTTACATATTGCATATTATTATACGCCTACAGCCCTACACATTACACAGTGATGTGGACAGCGTGAATTGTCAATGACATATTGAATGACTGCGATCGTCCCGGAATGGCAGAACCAAAAGTTGGCAGCCCTATATACATACAAAGTACTAACCCGGCTCATTTGCCTTGAATGGACCAGCGAACATCACGCACCAACGACTTGGTATGTGGTTGAACAACAGGGACTGCCGCTGAGTAATAATAATAATAATAATAATAATAATAATAATAATAATAATAATAATAATAATAATAAGCCCTTATTAAGCCCTTAATTGACATGGATGAGGGTGGTTTGACTCGCCCAATCGCACACAGCTGTTGCACTGTTTGACTGTTTGCAATAATTGAATTGTTGAATCAATATTAAACGGATGAAATAATAAAAATAAAAAAATAAAAATAAAAAAAATAATAATAATAATAATAATAATAATCTTTTCTTTCATTGAGCGCCTGTAAACACACTGCGCTTTACATTTATAAGTTATGCAGTAATCATAATTAAACTTAACTACTAACTGAACAGACAGCTTTGTAATTACACGGCGCTAATAGCAGCCTACAAAGCAAATCCGCCCAACAGGGGCTCGAACTCACTACCTCTCACACTCTTGGCCAGCGTGTTAACCATTACTCTACCGAGCCCCCCCCCCAATTATTAGCTTCTCCAAAACATTGAATGTCACTAACAAGAAGAAGGGCAGGGACCCATCTATTTCAGGCATAAACGATATTTTTGTGAAGAAGCGCTATATAAATTCTTGAAATGAATGAATGAACTATGGGGGTTTGATTAAGCCAAGTGCATTGTTAGGTTTATTAGACTTATCCCGCAGCCGTTTGTCATGTACCGGTACCCTTGTAGCGGTATGGCCGTGTTACGGCGCCACAAACTGTCCGGATTATTATTATGTTTTATTATTTTTATGGGGTCTACTAATATAATGTACGCATAGGAAACGAGGGTTGAACCTTGATAATAATCTGTCCATTATTGTCTTTCAAGTGAGCCCTCAGACGAGTAGGACTAGTACCGGGGAAAGGTGTCACTTGTACCCTATAGAGTCTATGCGTGGTTTGACATGGTGTGAAATAGGCCTACTAGTTTATTATCAGATGCATTTTCATTTCAGTTATATTTAGCTATACATGACTTTGACTGCAGTTATCTATCATGGTTTTTTAAATCTATGTGTTTGTTCTGTTATGCAATATAATGCATGTGTGCTTGACATATGCAAATAAAGGTTACTTACTTACTTATCTGAAAGTTTATAATAAGCTTACTGACCTATCTACACTGTGTCTCCGATAAAGTAGAACACTAGACTTTGTGATATATCTAGGTCAGTTGTACTATTATAGGTACCAAATTTGGTGCACATGAGCTTCAGTCTATTCTGTCCATACCCTGCAAATATTATTACATTTGATGCAATGGTTACGAATATACACTCTTTTGAAATTGGGTGGTTCAGAAACCAAGTTACCGAACAGTAAAACGCATAGAATGACGTCATTTTCTGGCTAGCGCAGGGGATACATTGGCTGTTGTTTATTAACGTCATTTTCGGAAACAGCTACACTACGAGACCTGTTTTACGTACCGGTAACAGTTATTGTATCTGATTGTAAAAAAAAACGATTCATCGACTGTGACGTGTCTATATAGATTGCTATTGGACATTGGCATTAGGCCACGCCCATAGCCACCCGTCCTATGCGAACTGGACAGTGGACACGAACACTAAGCATTCGGTATTCAGGCGGCTCGGAGAATAGGCCAACGTTACTATGTTAGATCTTCTAGCTTACACGTTTCTTGTGCCATAGCTTATCTTATAGTTTAGTAATAAACGTAACAGTAACAGTACATCACGCGTCTGCTACACTTTACGCTACATGGTGTCAGAGACTGAATCTACGCTCTAGAATAAGCAGATAAGCTAAGATAAGATAAGCGAAGTTTTAAAATTCTGTTTCGAAGAGAAGGCGGGACTATAGCCTATTTCTGAATTCGAACACGGCAATAGAACGATGTGCCGATGCATCTCAGTTCGGTGCAGTTTCAGAGGATGGACATCCCAACTGCCGAATGAGGAGACTGCGGCCGACAGCCAAGACAGCAACGAGACACATCGATGCAAGTGCTGTGGCCAGTCAACAAGCTACCGGATAACCAGCTCAGTTCGGCGCAGTTCATATGGATGCCTATCCAGACTGGCCAATGAGGAGACTGGTGCCCACAGCCAACGCAGTTTCCAGAAGAGTTCCTGCAAACGGTGTGGCCAGTCAACGCTCTATCGAATGACCAGTTCAGTGTGGTGCAGTTGTGGATGCTATCCCTACTACCAACTGAGTCTGGGTTCCACGGTCAAGGCAGCAGCGAGAATCGCACTGAAAATACAGTGGGACACATTTGATATCTGGAGCAGTGTCCGAGTTCTGAGAAGACGCCAAAAGATACGCCCAGCAGCGGTATTGTATTCTTCGTGTGGTCGATCGATCAGAACTGCAAACGTACGGAAAATCATCGCTCAATCGAATAACCAGTTCAGTTCGGTGCAGAGCCGGATGCTATCCCAACTACCAACTGAATGTGGGTTTCACGGTCAAGGCAGCGGCGAGAATCGTCACTGAAAATACCGTGAAACGCGTTCGATGGCTGGAGCAGTCTACCGAGCTCTCAGTCGACGCCAAGAGGTATACGCCCAGCAGCGGTATTGTATTCTTCGTGTGGTCGATCGATCAGAACTGCAAACGTACGGGAAATCAACGCTCTTTCTTAGCCAGCAGCGGCCACTCCTTTCACGATCAGGATCTTCGCAGTGTATCGAGACCTGGAATTCGAGGAATTCCAGAAACTTTGAGGTAGGCCTTATGTGCATGTAGATGCCATAAGAAGAGAGATTATTATAGTATCCAGCGAAGGCTGTAGAGAGAATATTGTATGGTGTTAACCAGCTGAAGGCTGAAGGCCAGTAAGATATTATGTAGGGTATATACCTACGGAAAGCAGCATAAGCCAGTAGAATTACTGTCAACCTGTGGAATTCTGAAGACAGTCCAGTTGCTGTAATAAAGTGGACTGCTTACAGACTAATAGAAATTGCTGTAAACCAGCTACAGAATTGTGAACTGGCGAAGTGTCATGACAGTACGTCTAAGAAAACGACGTCCATCTTGAAAACAAGGGAAATGTGTCTTCTCGTCCAGCTACCACCGAGACGTTACCGTGAACGGTTCCCCGCGGAGCAGCAGCCGAACATCAACACAGGCAGGGCCTCAGAACTGGTATCAATTAACGACCGGACTCCCCCTCCTGCCATGCCCTCTCGAGTCCAGCGATACAGAGACTCTGTTTGGACTCAATCTTCACGTGAATCAGGGGCGCTGATGACCTGCACCCATAAGACTGGAGATTCTGAGAAGGTAATTAAATCAACCAAGAATGCGACTGACCCCCTCGTCTCATGCCCCCACCATCACCGTCGGGGCCGACACCCACGCATCGCTACCCTTGGCTAGCCGTTGCCAGTAAGATAAAGTCGTCGGTCTTCACAAGACGCTGACCAGCGCACCCGACATCCGAAACCATTGAGCCATTTGAAGTCGACAACACCCTCCCCTGTTAACACCTCCAGCAGCTGCGTGTTGCTCGTTGAGCCCGGCAAGCCTTATCACCGACCGCCCGTCGAGGAAGCCATCGTCTACTTCCCGCTCGTCTGCGTTCGAAAGCGAAATACACCCTCCGTCAACACCCTACTCCGCCCCTCCTCCAATCCGATGCCCGAGAGATAAATGTATGTCTACAAAGAACGCTCTGTGTGGAGAAGCTGCGACACACTCGTTGAACCCAGTCGAACTCAGCCGTTGGGCCCCCACCTGCAACCGACTGCATCCTCCTCTGTTAACACCTCTAGCATCTGCGAGCCTGCGACACGGCCGTTGAACTCCGACAGCCGCATCAACGACCACCCGTTGGGTCCCACCAGGCATCAAATTCCTTCTACGCTCCTTTCGTCTGCGCTACAAACGAAGGCGCTACTCCACCACCCCGCTCGTAAAACTGGCGTCCGAAGAGCCGATGCCAGACAGTCATTAGTCCTATATCTGGTCATCTGTCACTGTTCATGTGTCATCACACTGCTATAGCGAAACGCAAGGAAGCCTCTGAAAGACTTTGAAGGACTTTGTGGATTAAATAAATACATGGAGTAGGCATAGGTTTCATTGACATTTAAAAAGGGAAGATGTGAGAATAAGGCTATTGAGTTTAGAGTGACAGTGGGGATCATTATAAAAATAGTTTGGAATAACTTTAACTAAGAAAACGGGGATGTATCGGGTTCATATAAATCGCTATTAGTTTATTAACTTTAAAATAAGGAAAGGGGGATGTGACGTGTCTATATAGATTGCTATTGGACATTGGCATTAGGCCACGCCCATAGCCACCCGTCTTATGCGAACTGGACAGCAGAGCCGTTTTAATGCCTAGGCACGCGAGGCACGTGCCTAGGGCCCCGCGCAACAGGGGGCCCCCGCGGCGACCCAAATACAGAACATCGCGTAACAAATTAACAACATGTTATAGGCCTACGAACTTTAATGTATGTTAAACCTAAATTTATTTTATGCTTGTACTACAAAGATTACTGTGCTAGCTCTGTCAGCAGTATTGGCCCTACTACTATCATTAAAATAATGTAACAAAATGACACACCTGCATAGAGGGTGCGAATGTAAACACCATGTTCAACATGTCTGGCCGAAGAGGGGCCCCACACTTTAGGGGGGCCCACAAATACAATAGGAATATTTTTTCATCATTGCTAATAATACATTATTGTAATAGAAAAATTAGTTTAAATCTCTGAACAAATTGCAAAATTATTCGGAAACTTCTGATTTTAACGTATACCACTTTTCCACATGTGTGGGGCCATTATTGGAGTTTCCACTACAAGGTGGATTGATCTTGAAATCAGTCAGAAATGCTAATAAGAGCTATACGTTTTATTGCTTATTTAAGCAATTAATACTTCATCAGATTGGAACTCAAGTTCCATGCAACGCATTATGAAATGACGTCATTATAGTTATTGTGTGCGTTGGGGCTCCCGGCTCAGTATACACCGTTTTTAAGAATTCAAACAATCAATCATATGCATGGGTCATGGGCATGACGTTAAACTGCATCCATCCTCTGCCTCAGGGAACCAGCAACGTCCCTGTGCCGGTCCTAAGCCCGGACAAAAGGAGGAAGGTTTGCCAGATTGGTGGCGATACACTGGTAGTAAAAGACCAAGACGATTGAAATACGCAAAAACCACGACACAAGTGACATAGCGACCCAGATGCCTCAAGGTGTCATGATGTGGGGCAGACATGCACAGAGAGTCGGGGGAGAGCGTGGAACACATACGGACATTGACCCAGGCTGTCCTTCATGCCTCTCTCCCAATAATCTCTTCAATCAGACAAGGTGGTCTAGCTGCTCTAAGATGTTTATGGTATGGAGCAGACCTGCTGACCGGACCGGTTGAAGCTGGGCAGCATGACGCGAGACAGACTCAGACAGAGAGTGGCGTCGGACTCTTACGGGCATTGAGCCCAGTGATATTGATATTGATAATGTAAAGGGTTCTACGGCCGTCTAAAGGGATGACTATCAAAGATAAGGCCCGAAATGATATAATAAACGTCGATTTATTCAATAGAGCAAGTTATACAATGAATTAACTACGTTACCGTCCAGACGATACGAAGAAGACCAGACCAGAGGTCGAAGCACGGTAAAACCCACACGACAGCACGGCTAACGAAGCCAAGGAAGACGGATGAACAGCCAGACCACCAACAGGGCGAAGAAGGCGACGTAGAAGATGAACCCGCAGGTTAGCTCACCAGCAGCGAGGGACACGACCGCTCTCAACGGGAGAAGTACCACGTACCACCAAATACCACAAATGCCGTAAGTGCCGTCAAGACCCACGGCCACCGTTCCTTAAATAGACAGGGCCACTCCTACTACACCCACGTGCCCAGTCATAGAGAGAGAGAGTACGGAAGATCAGGAGGGCTAATGGCTACATATCCCCCACCCAACAGCATGAGGAATCCCGAGGGGATGACGAAATATAGCAGAAAGCACTACACCTAACAGTACACACAGCAAGAATCACTAAGTACTATACCAGTACAAGTTAACGTACTCAGCAATTCCGCAACAACTAATGCAGCGCAACACTAAATTAATGCATCATATAACTGAGAGTTCAACCAATTATACGACTTAAAAGAGAGTTCAAACAATTATACGAATCAAAATGAGAGTTCATACAATTATACGAAAAAATGAATTTGGACACAATTCGTGTATCAAAAAAATGATCCAAATTTTTCAAGTTCATTGGCCAAAGCCATACTAACTAACATAAGAATAAACGACTTCATATAACAGCAGAAACCCAAACCCCCAACAAGAACCCCCAACACCTTTGAAGATTCCACCACTTTTTCTGGAAAGTGTCTGACCAACGCACGAAGGACACTCACTGAAGTGTTCCTCGCACAAAATTTCCATTTCAGAAGTTCCCTGACAATCTTTGCACTGAATGAAGATTTTCCACTGACAGAAGTTTCCATTACTGACAATTTCACATGACTGACGACTGCACTGCATCACAACAGCACCGACGACTGACATCCTGACACGCAGTTCCTGGGAGACGAAGAACGCACAGAGAGCGTCTCTGTTACGCCCTGATGACGCCGCAGTCAGAACCACTGCCAAGACACATTGACGTTGCCTCGACAGGGTCCCAACCCCGTGACGACCGCTTCCATGAGACGATTCGCAGTCCCTCTGAAGAACTGAAGAAGAACCAGTAGCCAGATGCCACTGGTCCCAGATCACACGTCGCAACATCCAGGTATGACTTTTAACACACCCGAGTGTCATCAGCGACGAACGTCCTATCCAACGGCCCCAACGACCAGCCAGATCCTGATCAGTGCCCAACGTGTCCCCGATCATCAACATCACGACACACGTCAGCAGAATTAGTCTCAGGAACACGACCTGACGCCGTCCATGCTTCCACGATTTCACTCGGACGTAGACGCTATCCACGATCCCCGACTCTAGATCAGCGAACCACTGCAAAGAAACTTGCACACAAGTCTGAGCTTTCATGAAATCTATTACATGGCAACTATCCGAAGCAAAGCCATAATGTGTCAACAACACAACACAACATGCAACTGTCACACATAGCACCACCGTATGACACCACACAACCATCCATTCAACTCGAAACTCAAAACAGTAACAGCTGATGGGCCAAAACACCATCTTCATCAGTGTGTCTCGTATCTGCATCACCACAGAATCCATCAACCATGACAACACAACATCAACTTGAAGCAACCTACTGAAGGTAACAATGCACTCATGCAATGCAACAACTCGATCATTCATCACAATGTTGGCTGCTGCCACAACACAAGTACACATCAACATGTATGCAACCATCCTCCCTGAAGGCACCTCAACATGGCGTAACCTCTGGTTATTCATCATCCATGACACCACAACAGTATCAAACAGCATCAGCTGATCAAACATCCCTGCAACACCATGATCACCTAACATCACAAGAATAAACCTCCATGAAGATCCAACACCATAATCATGCATGCACCCACGATCAATCATCCTTGAAGACACAACACCATAATCATGTATCAACACACGATCAAACATCACTGACGACGCAACACCATAATCATGTATCAACACACGATCAATCATCCCTGACGATGCAACACCATAAACATGTAACAGCACACGATCACACATCACTGACGATGCAACACCATAATCATGTATCAGCACACAATCAATCATCTTTGAAGACACAATACCATAATCATGTATCAACACACGATCACACATCACTGACGATGCAACACCATAAACATGTAACAGCACACGATCACACATCACTGACGATGCAACACCATAATCATGTATCAGCACACAATCAATCATCTTTGAAGACACAATACCATAATCATGTAACAGCACACGATCACACATCACTGACGATGCAACACCATAATCATGTATCAACACAATCTCATTCATCATTCTGTCATACAACAGACCTTTAATCCGAATGCTGTTGTCACCATGCTCGGACAACAGATCCACAAAACTGAGATGCCACTGTCCAATATGAACACCCGAGTACAACATGAACTCCAATCCATGCAAAGCAGACAGAACCAAACTGCACGCCACTGCAACATCACAGCATACAGCCATACGCTCCTCACATTCACTGAACTTCCCATTTGTCTCAACAGGAGGACCAGTATCAACAATATCTGCATGCAACGCACCTCCCATTTCCACACACAAGTCAGCTTGTAAGCGAGATTTCTTCAACTTCATTCTAAGTTTACAAAACAATGCCCTCGCTCTTTTCAACTTAATGGCTTTCGTTACCCCATGCGATGAACGAGCATTTTCTATGCCCTGCGACTGAATAGGCCTATACTCAGTCAGCCCAGACACACACGCCTCATCGCACACACCGAACTGTACATTGGTCTCAACGAGACAACCAATCTCAACAACAGAATCATTCAAGGCCTCGGCCAAACCCTGCGGCAAATCATACGCAGTACAGACAGAAACATCCGAATCATTGCTCCACGCTTCATCGCACACAGCACCAAGCTTATCGGCACTTGAAACACGCATACACGCATCAATGCACACATCTTGCGAGTCATTCAAATCTTGATACAAATCCTCGACAACATCATGCGTACACTCATCATATACATTCGACAACACGCTATCCTCGGTCAGGCATCCAACCTCAACAAAAGAATCATGCAAAGTACTTACACTACCATGCTCATCCAACCGTGTACTCATACCAAAGTCCAGTACAGACACACCTTCCACAGGATCCACAGTGTCAATCAACGACTCCAACACAGAATCATTTTGTACGTCGTTGTCATCAAACAAACCACACCCAGACACATAGTCAAAAGCATCGTCGTACACATGTATCTGTTCCATTGTCTGCATATCGTCACTGACATGATGTAAGTCAGCGCGAAACACAACCTCGGACTGAATAAGCAGCTTATCGTCTACCATGCAAACAGAATCTACGCTATCACCTGACACACCTTCTTTAACTTCTGAGGAAAATGTCCCAATATTCTGACCCTGCTTTGAATTTTCCAAACGTTTTCTACGCACATTCTCTGCCGAAATTTGCAAAGACCGTAATTGATTTTCATCTGCCACTCGCTCTCTAGCAATGTCTTCCCAAATTTCCTTTTCAATCTGCCGACTTGCCACAGACGAAGTACAAATCCCATCCCTTTGTTCACTTTGAAACAGACGCTCAGCAAATATTCCAAATTCATCGCTGCCCCTATTTTCTGGGCTTAATTTCGCTTCCAATTTTCTCAGTTTTCGCCTCTCTTTGCAAGCCACTTGCTTCGCTCGCTTCTCTTCGAAATTTTCCCAAAGTTTCATTGTCCTCAGAAATTACACCTAGGCAATTTTAAACTTCCTCTGTTTCAGAATCACCCGGTAACGCCATATATCACGCTGCACAAACGCACACCCACAATTTCCAAATTTCACGAATGTCCCCGACAGTCCACTTTAAACTGTCAAAATGCGAAAACCGCAAAACTCAATAGCCCAGGCCCCCACAAAACGAAATGCGACTTCGCATAAATTTTCGACAAATATCGACAAATGCTCTCACAAAATTTCCCGAAAACCAACCGGACTAACAAATATCCGAAATTTACCACCCGCACTATCGAGCAAAAGGATGGGCCCCCATCTGTAAAGGGTTCTACGGCCGTCTAAAGGGATGACTATCAAAGATAAGGCCCGAAATGATATAATAAACGTCGATTTATTCAATAGAGCAAGTTATACAATGAATTAACTACGTTACCGTCCAGACGATACGAAGAAGACCAGACCAGAGGTCGAAGCACGGCAAAACCCACACGACAGCACGGCTAACGAAGCCAAGGAAGACGGATGAACAGCCAGACCACCAACAGGGCGAAGAAGGCGACGTAGAAGATGAACCCGCAGGTTAGCTCGCCAGCAGCGAGGGACACGACCGCTCTCAACGGGAGAAGTACCACGTACCACCAAATACCACAAATGCCGTAAGTGCCGTCAAGACCCACGGCCACCGTTCCTTAAATAGACAGGGCCACTCCTACTACACCCACGTGCCCAGTCATAGAGAGAGAGAGTACGGAAGATCAGGAGGGCTAATGGCTACAATAATCATATACATATAGTACCCATTGAAGAATACTACTCATAGGCGCTCCCAGCCCAGGCCTAGTGCCCTAGTCAAAAAGAAAGGCCTTAAGAAGACGAAATAAAGAGCCTGCAAAGTCATGTGGAAACGAGAGGAGACCCTTAAGGAGACTATTCCAGATAGCTGGACCCACTACCAGGAATGCTCTTCGCTGCATGGTGACAGTGCGCGAAAAGGGGATAGGAAGTCTCCCCGGGTAGTTGAGCGCAGTAAAAAGCTCACATTGGAGCTTGAGCCAGAGTCTACCACTGTCGAAAGCGCGAAAATATAGAAATATATGTTAGTTAGTAATTAGTGCCGGTGCTATGCACCAGTGCAAATCAGGATAAATGCCCTGGTAAAAAAAAACTTTGCACGGTCATGGTCGTTTTTTCAGCAAGATTGTCAGACATTTTCACTGCCAAATATTTTTTCGGAGCATAAAATCGCTTCTCCACTGTTTGCTTGTAGGCTACCAGCGCATTGGATACAAAGTAAGTAAGTATTGCTTTATTAAACTGCCTGCAACCACACTGCGGGAACAATGGACAAGAACAGAATAATTATAGCGTGTACAGTCACGAAAACTGAAATATGCAAATCAATAAACATAGTATCTGTGACGGCGCCAGGATTTCAGTTTTTTTGGGGAGGGGCTGAGTCCTCGCGGAGGAAATTTTCCATTCTCATCATCCGCCAAAATTTCTAACAACCTTTTTAAAGTTATTCGGTCGAAAATCGTGGAAATATTTCAGTTTTGCATACAAAATATTACGGATGGTGTTTTTTAGGGTGCTTAGCCCAGGGTTGCCTTTTATAGGGGGTCTAGTCCCCTAGCGCCGCCACTGCATAGTATAGTATACAACTACACAATAGACAGGTTATGAACTATACAGGATACAGTGGAGAAAGGCTTGGTAGGGAATAAGTATTGTCACTTGAATAGCATCCGTGTTATAAAGCCACATCTGGTTAATGCGTCCCGTAATGTCCTGTTTAGAGAAATATGTCTGATGATGAATCACTTAAGTGTTGTCACTTGAATAGCATCCGTGTTATAAAGCCACATCTGGTTAATGCGTCCCGCAATGTCCTGTTTAGAGAAAAAATGTCTGACCATGAATCACTTATTAAGTAATTATGCTTAAGTCATACTTTAACACTAGACTGGGATACTAAAAGACATAATTATTGATATTGTAGAAAATTAAAGTAGTCGTAATAGACGGATGTTAATTGGTTCGTTAAATGGACCTATAGGCCTAAAACACGTTTTGTGTGTCATTTTGTAATCCTTCTGTAAGGCCTGGGGTTCACAACAAGATTACTGAACAGGGCTCCACATTCAAAAATTTCTGGTCTACGAAGGTGCACATTCCCTCCCGTGACTTTACCCGTTCGGCGATGCGCGTCTCAGCGATCGACCGGCAAATACTCGTTCTCCGTCTCCAGAAACCTTGATTTCCCCTCAGGGGAGGGTACTAGATTAGACTCATAGCCTAGTTATGTTTATTTAGGATTAAGGTTTGTGCCTAGGGCCGCAAAATTCCTTAAAACGGCACTGCTGGACAGTGGACACGAACACTAAGCATTCGGTATTCAGGCGGCTCGGAGAATAGGCCAACGTTACTATGTTAGATCTTCTAGCTTACACGTTTCTTGTGCCATAGCTTATCTTATAGTTTAGTAATAAACGTAACAGTAACAGTACATCACGCGTCTGCTACACTTTACGTTACATCGACGGCGCTGTCAATCATTGGCGTCAGCGACTCAGAGCCTGTGTGCGCGCTGAAGGCGGGCACTTCGAACATCAACTGTGACCGCTGAACTCAGCAAAACCGTTATTTTCAACCAAATGTTACAATTCACTGACCCACGTCACATTGGGCGGAGTTACGGTGTACAAAATATTTAATAAATCACTTCAAAAATATTGAAGATATTGATATAAACAGCAGTGTTCTACTTTTTACGTCATTTCAGATTTTCAATGTTAGATAGTTCCATATTTCGGTGCTGCATCTGAAATGCTCATATATTTGACAACCTTGCGAATATTTCTAATCGGCTTTAGGGTCTCGTGTAAATATGGCCACTCTTGTTGTGTTTAGAATTTCAGACAAATCCTAAAAGGTTTGACCGACAGTGTTTAATCTAGACGTCTCTGGGGGGGAAAGTTCCCACCCAAAATTGACATTTCCCCCCCCCAGAAAAATTTCACAAAATGATATCGTTTTTTAGTTACTGTTTTCATCATTGTTTTACATGAAGTGTTATAATATCCCGTGATATTATTTACTATTGTAGGATTATAATGACATCATTTACTACTATAATATATGATACTATCATGTTGCAATGAGTATAACTTACTGTATATATTTGTAGAAACACTATTTTTTCCTAACTGAAAACAGAGATGACATCCCTCCAGAATAATGCGTCAAAATGATAATAGCTTTTAGTTGCTGTTTACATCATCGCATTACGTGAACTGTTATAATAATATACCATAAACCATTTTACTATTATAATATATGACACAATCCGGCAAAAATGAGTAAAACTTACGGTTAAATTTGTACAAATACTATTTTTGTACAACTGAATGGCTTCTCTCCAGTGCTATCCTTCAAATTTTAAACTGTCAAATTTCAAAATGTTTTGGTTCTATTATTTGAACACCTAGTAAAACAACATCATTACTATATTGTGGCTTCCAGATTTTGGTACCAATAGTTTATTAGTTGTTGATTTGTGTACCATATGATTTCGGAAAGTGTATCTTGGTCATTAATTCAGGACCATATTGGGAAACAGGGGTAAGCTGATTATTATAATAGTGCTTAAAAGTCAGCTTATGATATAAGCTGACTGATTCTAATGAATAACTGCAGACATAATTATATTATAATCATGTCTGCAGTTATTCATCAACAGCAGAACTGAGCTGCTGAACTCGAAACATAAAGAAATTTTTATTGTAATTATATATATATATATATATATCCTAAAGGTGTTGCCCATACTCGCTTGCGAGCGTTGGGCCCGGTGCTGATCCCCGGTGTTAAGCCATCAGCCCTTAGGTGGCAATTGCCATACATCGGCGGTAGGTGGCCAGGTCTTTCCGCCGAACCCAAGGTTACCTGCGCAGTGACACTGCTACTCATTTTCACACTCCCATCTGGCGAGTGGCGGCTGAGTCAACCTTAAGGGGCCACCGGGATTAGATCCCGGTTCCTTCTGTTCTTCGTGCCAGCGTGTTACCAATCAGCCATATATATCCTAAAACACCTTTTATCAGTAATGAAATAATAAAGTTATTTTGCAAAAATGGCATCTTGAAAGGATACCATTAGAGTGTGGAAACTCCCACAAAAATATTTTTTAAGTATTGAGTATATTTATTCAAGACTTAGGCCACTCTTATAAGCACTAAAAAAGTACAGCTTTTTAAGATGACACCTTAAAATGCTGCCATTGAAATGTGGAAATTCAAAAAGGTCTTTTTATTAAAAAGTTGATTTTGTTAAGATGACACCTTAAAATGCTGCCATTGCAAGGTGGAAATTCAAAAAGTTTCTGATGGGGCACTGAAAAAGGACAGCTATTTTGTTAAGGCGACACCTTAAAATGCTGCCATTGCAAGGTGGAAATTCAAAAAGTTTCTGATGGGGCACTGAAAAAGTACAGCTATTTTGTTAAGATGACATCTTAAAATGCTGCCATTGCAAGGTGGAAATTCAAAAATTTTCTGATGGGGCACTAAAAAAGTACAGCTATTTTGTTAAGATGACACCTTAAAATGCTGCCATTGCAATGTAAAAGTTCAAAAGGTTTCTGATGGGGCACTGAAAAAGTACAGCTATTTTGTTAAAATTGCACCTTAAAATGCTACCATTGCAATGTGGAAATTCAAAAAGTTTCTAATGGGGTACTGAAAAAATACAGCTATTTTGTTAAGATGACACCTTAGAATGCTACCACTGCAAGGTGGAAATTCAAAAATGTTCTGATGGGGAGGGGGCACATCCCCCTCCCCATACCCCTCCCCCTCCAGTTCTCGGCGCTACGCGCCTCACGAGCGTCCTTCGGACGCTCAATTGTTCCCCCCCCAGAAACCTTAATTCCCCCAGAGGAGGGGGACTAGATGAAACACTGTTTGACCGAGTTATGACACTTTATTGTGTGTTCTACTTTATTTGGGACACAGTGTATATAGTCCTTTGCTAGTACATTTCTAGTGTAATTAATTGCGTTATTTTTTGTTAATATTTTTAATATTTTTTCCGTTGGCGTGTATTAAAACTCATAAGCTAAAAAAAACAAGCGTTTAACTGTGGGGTAGGCCTATATATCTGGCTATTTTTAATCGAAGCACTGGTTTCTTAAACGTAAAAGCCGATACATTTATTTGCAGCTTCATTCAGGTACTCATGTTGCCACACATGCTTGCAAAAATTCATTCGCTGCTTTTGATTTGAGCATTTTGTTATCTTGTGCTTAATTTTCATGTTGATATTTACCGATCCATACTGGTCGATGATTATCTTTTTGTTTAATGTTAGTCAGAACGCGGAATTTGCTTGATCACTGTTGAATATTTATTATAACATAGCAATAATGTTTGCAGTCCAGGCCTACGTACGGACCTACCTTGTCAACGTATAAGCCTAAAGATTTTTCAATTGTGTGCAAAAACTGAATTAGGCTTACGTGCTACGTCATTATTATCATGTAGGTCTCTTTGAGACTTCAAGAAATAGTAGCCTAAATAAAATATTTCTAAGTCGAGTCGAGTCGATGAAACAACGATAGACTCGCCTTCGGAAAAACGAACGTCGACTCGATCGACTTGCAAGTCGATCGAGTCGACGATTTTTCGATCGACTCGACTTGGCAAGACTCACGATCGACTTGACTTGCAAGTCGATCGAGTCGACGATTTTTCGATCGACTCGACTTGGCAAGACTCACGATCGACTCGGCTTGCAAGTCGATCGAGTCGACGATTTTTTGATCGACTCGACTTGGCAAAACTCACGATCGACTTGGCTTGCAAGTCGATCAGCGAACGGAAGTGAGGTGGACAAGCTGTGTAGCCTATTAAGCTATTATTATTCATCAATATACAACTTTCACTTAATTAAGAGTTATTTTTCATCAATCCAGCTTCCATTTCAGCAAGAAAATCTCTTCAGCTGGCCCACTTCGATGAAAGGGGAAATTAGTTTCATCGATCCGACTTCTATTTCGCAAGATATCTTTTCATCAATCCAACTTGCTTTCCTCCAACGCTGAAGCCATGCATTGGCCAATAGGCCTAATTCGGAATAGTGGACCCTCGGAATAGTGGACCCTCGGAATGGTGGGCCGGTACCGTTCTCGAGCTGCCCGTACATGGGCGCCCGCAGAAAATTTTGCAGGGGGGCAAAACTCGATGGTCACGGCTACAGTTTTTTGTAGCAAGAAGTTGAAAATGCAAATCAGAAAATCTAGAACATGCACGCCTTGCACGGATATTTTTCAGAGAGGTTTCTTAATATAAATGTCTCCGTTTCACTTTTTATAATTTTTATTGTGAATATAGTTTCTATAGTGCAAAGAAATTTGTTGACAACCAAAAGAAGTACCGTAGTTATAAAAATAGTTTCAACTTTCCAGGGGGCATATGTGTCCCCTCTTGCCCCTATGTGCGGATGCCCATGTACTCGTTGCAAGGATCAGTGTTTAATCTAGACGTCTCTGGGGGGGGGGGAAAGTTCCCCCCCAAGGATTGACATTTCCGCCCCAGAAAATTTGACGAAATATTTTTTTAGTTACTGTTTTCATCATTGTTCTACATGAAGTGTTATCATATACCGTGATATTATTTATTATTATTTGATTATAATGACATTGTTTACTACTATAATATATGATACTAGCATGTTAAGATGACACCTTAAAATGCTGACATTGCAATGTGGAAATTCAAAAAGTTTCTAATGGGTCACTGAAAAAGTACAACTATTTTGTTAAGATGACCTCTTAAAATGCTGCCATTGCAATGTGGATATTCAAAAAGTTTCTAATGGGTCACTGAAAAAGTACAACTATTTTGTTAAGATGACCCATTACAATGCTGCCATCGCAATGTGGAAATTCAAAAAGTTTCTAATGGGTCACTGAAAAAGGACAGCTGTTTTGTTAAGACGACACCTTAAAATGCTGCCGTTGCAATGTGGAAATTCAAAAGGTTTCTAATCGGTCACTGAAAAAGTACAGCTATTTTGTTAAGACGACACCTTAAATTGCTGCCATTGCAATGTGGATATTCAAAAAGTTTCTAATGGGTCACTGAAAAAGTACAACTATTTTGTTAAGATGACCTCTTAAAATGATGCCATTGCAATGTGGAAATTCAAAAAGTTTCTAATGGGTCACTGAAAAAGTACAACTATTTTGTTAGGATGACCCATTACAATGCTACCATTGCAATGTGGAAATTCAAAACGTTTCTAATGGGTCACTGAAAAAATACAGCTATTTTGTTAAGACGACACCTTAAAATGCTGCCATTGCAATGTGGATATTCAAAAAGTTTCTAATGGGTCACTGAAAAAGTACAGCTATTTTATAAAGACGACACCTTAAAATGCTGCCATTGCAATGTGGAAATTCAAAAAGTTTCTAATGGGTCACTGAAAAAGTACAACTATTTTGTTAAGATGACCTCTTAAAATGCTGCCATTGCAATGTGGAAATTCAAAAAGTTTCTAATGGGTCACTAAAAAAGTACAACTATTTTGTTAAGATGACCCATTACAATGCTGCCATTGCAATGTGGAAATTCAAAAAGTTTCTAATGGGTCACTGAAAAATATACAGCTTTTTTTTGTTAAGATGACCCATTAAAATGCTGCCATTGCAATGTGGATATTCAAAAAGTTTCTAATGGGTCACTGAAAAAATACAGCTATTTTGTTAAGACGACCCATTAAAATGCTGCCATTGCAATGTGGATATTCAAAAAGTTTCTAATGGGTCACTGAAAAAGTACAGCTATTTTGTTAAGACGACGCCTTAAAATGCTGCCATTGCAATGTGGAAATTCAAAAAGTTTCTAATCGGTCACTGAAAAAGTACAGCTATTTTGTTAAGACGACACCTTAAATTGCTGCCATTGCAATGTGGATATTCAAAAAGTTTCTAATGGGTCACTGAAAAAGTACAACTATTTTGTTAAGATGACCTCTTAAAATGATGCCATTGCAATGTGGAAATTCAAAAAGTTTCTAATGGGTCACTGAAAAAGTACAACTATTTTGTTAAGATGACCCTTTACAATGCTGCCATTGCAATGTGGAAATTCAAAACGTTTCTAATGGGTCACTGAAAAAATACAGCTATTTTGTTAAGACGACACCTTAAAATGCTGCCATTGCAATGTGGATATTCAAAAAGTTTCTAATGGGTCACTGAAAAAGTACAGCTATTTTGTTAAGACGACACCTTCGGTGGTCGAGTGGGTTGGTAGCCCGCTCGCCGCGCCGGCGGCCCGGGTTCAATTCCCGGTCGGTCAGAGATTAATTTCTCGGATCTTTACTGCGGGTGGCTCGGTCGCAATATAAACGTGGAGTAGCGGTGGTGAAGGATTTCACCCTCAGGGTCGAAGCCATAACACAGCCGCTATATAAATATGCGATTACATTTTACATTTTTAAAATGCTGCCATTGCAATGTGGAAATTCAAAAAGTTTCTGATGGGGAGGGGCACGTCCCCTCCCCGTACCCCTCCCCTCCCAGTCTCAGTGCTATGCACATCACGAGCGTCCTTCGGACGCTCAATTGTCTCCCCCCAGAAACTTCAAGTCCCCCCGAGAGGAGGGGGACTAGATTAAACACTGTGCAAGGATGTATCGAAGAGGGTATTATCTTTCCCGATAATCATGTTTATGGCCTATAAATTGCATTATTGACGCGGGACACATGAAGACAGACAGGAGGACATACAGACAGGTAGACAGACAGAGGATGAGAGGCTTGAGAGCCAAATATGGACTATACGTGCAATGAATTTTAATTTATAGCGCTTAGAAAATACCTTAGCCTACATGTGCATAAGCCTTCATAGTGGCCTTACAATAAGTTGGTAAAACGCGAAAACGGAAATGTGTATACAGAACGAAATTATTTATGTGTTGTTGGGTTTTCCGAGGTGTGCAATAGTTCTATATCGGTCTAATTCGTTAGCCTATTTAGTTATTATTAACAAAACTAGACCGCTCTTACCCAAATAAATAGGCCTCAACTCTGACCCTGGAGTCGTTGTAAACGGACGTGAATTTGATACCATATAGGGCCTAATCACGTGTCACACACGGATATTCCTTCGTTATTTTGATAGTCTGGCATTCAGAAATTGTTATGCTATTCGATAAGATTATGGAAACGCGGCACACCACACCGTCGCAATAGAAGCAGCTGGCGAAGATAAAGTTGATACGTGTGCAGTTCTATTTTCTACTGTGAAAAGATTCGCTGATATGGCTCTACAACCTGACGATCTCGAATTTTCAGAACTTGGTCAGGAATCGGGAGCAAATAGGCCTAATGTAGATCCGGGAGAAGCTGCTCTTGATGTTGAGACAAAATTAGTAGCAGACAAACAGTCGGAGGACATAGAGATCGAAAGCAAAGACTCAAATCAGGTCGGTGCGAAATCTGGCGATGCTGGCAATGTTGCCATTTCAGCACAGGGATCAGAAGCAAAAGCGGAAGAGAATGTGTATTCGTACACATACTTTCAAATGTGCAAGACTCTGATGGTAATGGGATTTTACATCGTCGACATCGGCAGCGACGTTTTTGTTGCCTATACGTACTCTGTAGAGGGACATTGGTGGTGGTTTGGGATTACCCTTGGATTTGCTGTGGTCTCATCGCTTACGATAAATGTGATGAGTTTCAGATGGTATGTGAAAGAGTGGAAGGAGATCAAAACCTCACGTGCAGAATGGATGCGTCGAATCGTCTTGGTGCTCTTGCATGTTCTAATGCTGGGTCCATTGGTCAGGTTTGTTCGGCAGTAAATTTGATTCGTTACTCTTGAAAAGTTTTTGCATTTGCATGGGTAAATTTTTTAAATCTAGACGGAATTAAAATTAATTAACAATTTAACAGAAATCACTAGATCTAAACAACATGCTTGTGGACACTCGACAGCAGTGGTGTAGTCCTAAAAAATGAAGTGGGGGGACGCCTGGAAATTGAAGTGGGAGGACACCTGGAAATTGAAGTAGAAACTGTAGCAAAAAGTGCAATCTTGCAAGAATTTTGCAAAAAAGTGAGGGGACGGCGTCCCCCGCGTCCCCGCCCCCACTACACCACTGCTGGACAGCATACATGATAAACAGTAACGACACATGGATACAATCACCTCAGACAGCGCGATTCTGATAGGCTATTCAAGGTTGGCTCAGTCTTCCACCTGCTAAAGGAATGGTAAAATGAGAAGCGCGCTGTACGTAGGACGGAACTGTACCAGAGAGGCTGCATCAGCCTGCATACACATAATACTGTTCATTTATGAAATCGACTCTTGTTTAACTGACATTATGTGTTGCTACTATTTCATGTTATCATACTCGGTTGTGACTTGACCTGGAAATCGACTTGGCCATCCCATGTCGAGTCGAGTCGTTTCTGCTTACCGCAACTGACCCCAAGTCGAATTTTGTAGAGAGGTCACTTGAAGTTGCTTTTTCCACAAGTGGATTTAAACCGAATTGACACCTCCTATATAGTTGACTCATTTGTCTTCTATCCAACTTATCCGGAGGAATTAATTTTTGCTCAACCGTTCGATTAAACTGTCACATAGCTCGGGCCCAGATCTTCTTGACACAAGTATACTCAGCCCTAATATAATATTAATGGCCAATCCATTAGCTCAAATTTTTAATTGTTCATTAGAAACAGGTATTGTCCCGCATAAAATGAAATTTTCAACAATCACACCAATTTTTAAGCAGGAAAATAAGCAGGATTTAGGTAATTATCGGCCAATATCTATACTAGGCCTACCTTATTTTTCAAAATTATTAGAGAAAGTAGTTTACCAGCGTTTAAACGATTTTATATGACTAAAAAGAATATTATTCACCCATCGCAACATGGTTTTAGACCAGGTCATTCCACTGTGCTCCCAATAATTAATATTCATGATAAAATATTCTCGCGAACCCCTTTTTGAGTCCTGAAGTAACTCGTACCTCAGGCCTCGAGGGTGATTCGCCTCGCCATGGAGTCTCATGGTCCACCCTACGAGGCAGACAGTATTTCACACCCGGGTCCAAAATCCTTTCAGCCTCCACTTGGGACCGATTTCCCCTACTATCATATTCCTGATAATTCACCCGAGGCTGGGTGGATAATCTTTGACTCCGTCTGAGTACGCTAGTGTCCGCATTAAATGGTATCAGGCCATGGCTCGAGGGAATAGGCGCGGCGGCTGGATTAGCCGCAACTGCAGATCTACTGCAGTCAGGATTCGTGTGGGACTCCACAGCGAGTTGTGTTTCAAGTGTATCAAGGCGATACATAATTTCTCCTACTTGTACTCTGACCTCGCCGGCCTGTGATCTTACTTCTCCATGAAGTGCCCCTACTTGAGATTCCATCTGTCCTTGAAGGGCGCCTACTTGTGATCTGACGTCACCCACTTGTGATTCCATCTTTCCTTGAAGGGTGCCTACTTGTAGTCCAATCTTTGCGAATTTATTATCCATCCGGTCCATCATCAACTCCAGCACTGAACTGACTCGTGACCTATCAGAGGCACGTGACCTTCTACCCTCATCTTCATTCGGGCGCTCCATAAATGCCGGAGATGTAGGACGGCTAACACTCATTACAAAGACTGCCAACTTCGCTTCACTTCTTAATTAATCAAGTTTATTCTAATTTAAAACACAAGTGAACACTAAAGTACAGCTAACTATCACAATCGATAATCTATCGCACTTGGAAAATTATCGCAATGTCCCAAATTCACTTAATGGCGATTAATCCCCATTTTCCCCATCTACCTTAATTTCCACATACCTTAGCTTGGAAGCGGGTGCAGGAAACGCAAGGTTTTAATCCACCGAAACGACGCATGTGTGTATAATCCACGCAATTACTCGCTGACGGTGCAATTTGTATTCCACGTTTGCACAAAGACGCAAATCGAGTAATCCGACTTTGAATATATTCCAAAATGATGTAATCCACCACTAGAGTAGTTGCCGATATCGAATTACTCCAATTTGAATTAATATTCCACGATTTCGACCGAATTTCTTACTCAAATTTCACACGCGACGGAGCTCTTGTCTAATACATCCAATCTCCACGACGGCCAGGACAAGACTGAATTTCAGACAGCGTGCAGACGCGAGATTCGCGCGCAAACCGCGTTTCCAAACAAAGGCCTGTTTAAAGTATAGGCTTGGGTTTTTCCTCTAACGTTAAAAGATATGACACACTTTATCATGGAGCCTCACTTTGGACCAGACAGCAGACAGCCTATCTCTTAACACAGGGAATTTATCATGGAGCCTCGTTTCAACTCAGACTAGGCGGCAACTTTCACTGCTTACGTCAGCTTGTCCGGGTAGGTCCTGCCTTAGCGCACGGCCTATGTCTAAGTGTCCTGCTGCGTATCTCTGCGTATCGTTGCGTATTATTAAATATCACTGCGTGCTTAGCGTAAACAGGTCCTTGAGTGCATTTGACGGCGAAAACATTGTATTAATAAATTTAGCGTTGCAGGCCTTCCCCGTGTATTTTAGCCAGAATAATCGCCATTAATACTAATACAATTATAGCAATTAAATCGTAAAAGTAACATTCGTTACAATATCACAAGCTGTTGATCGAACTGAATTTTTTATTGAAATTTTTTTACTTATCTAAAGCATTTGATACTGTGGACCATGTAATACTTAGGCTACATGTATTAATAAACTGCAAAACTATGGTATACGAGGTTTAACTCTCCTTTGGTTTAAAGACTACTTAAATAATCGATTACAGCAAGTTAAATGCGATGGTTCCTACTCTACTTTTCAACTTATTAAATATGGAGTGCCACAGGGTTCTATCCTTGGACCCGTACTATTTCTTTTATTTATAAATGATCTAACCAACTCATCCTCATTATTAGAATTTGTACTTTTTGCCGACGACTCTAACGTCTTCATTTCAAATAGCAATTATGATGACTTACTTAGGATATTGAATGAAGAACTACAAAATATATCTCAGTGGTTTAAAGCAAATAACTTATCCCTGAATCTTAACAAAACCAACTTTATTTTATTCTCCTCCCATAGAAAGATTATTCCGTATGTACTAAGAAAAGTGATAATTGATGGTAAGGAGATTCCTAAGGTAGGCCTAACTTCAGTTAAATTTCTGGGTGTCTATGTGGATCAGCATCTTACATGGAACACTCATATTGATCAATTATCTGATAAATTAGCTAAAAAATTGGAATCATTGAGAGAATTTCTTACCTGCTCTCACTTAATACTCTATTGACCCTATACCAGCGGTTCTCAACCGGGGTCCGCGGCCATCTGCCTGGGGGTCCGCGAGCAAGTCCTGAAAATTATATATTTCTTAATTAAAAACATATTAAACAGATAACTTTTTGCCATATTTTCAATATTTCTCCGTTTCAATGGCGACATGAAACTAGCAATTATAGCCTACACTGATTTATGACAAATTCATCTGTTCTAGATAGGTCGGTTTGTTTCAATCGCTAGAGTGCAAACTGAAATCTATTTTCGATCAGGTCATAAAAATGGTTGATTTCATGAAGGCACGACGTCCACTTAACTTTCGTCTTCTTATTACTTTATGTTCATATATGGAAATGGAAAACAGTTAACGATGTATAGGCCTGCCTAAGTTCGCTGGTTATCAAGGGGGACAGTTTGTTACAGACTCTATAGATTTCTGGATGCTTTTGAAAGTGTTTCTTAGAGAAAAAGACCTCAGTCTGCAATTCATTTAAATAACAACTCATAATTAATTATGGGTTTCAACTCTGGCTTACATGTAGGCCTACCTGGCTGGCATTTTTTAGCAGCTAGGCCTAAATACACTAGATGAATTCCTCTAAGCAAGTGATGCAGACAAATCTAAACACACTTAGGTCTAGTGATAAAGTGTCTGATTTTACAAAAAAATTGATCTCTGGCGCAAAATGGATAGTAATAGGCAACTTTGACACATTTGATCAATTGCATGAATTCACATTGAAATGAGGAAATGCACAGATCAATCAACCAAAATTTGTTAATTTAATTTCCGGACACAATTATTCAATCATAGCTGGATCAGTTCAACTTCTTCTTTGGTCATCATTTGAACGTTCACAGTTTTCGTGGGTTTCCAGTCCGTTTCTTGCAAATATTGATTCGTGGAATTTACCAACATCGGAATTGAACCAAATCATTGAACTGAAAATAGTTGATAGGCTACTAGGTCTACATGGAAGCTGTTGCATCCATGCAAGAGTTAGCCTGATGCATTATTTTGGATGCAAGCTTCACATGAATATCCAAAACTGTCTGACATGAACTGTCTGAGAGGGCTTTCAACATTATTTCACCTTTTGCAACATCATAATTATCTTTGTGAATGTGGATATCGTTCACGGCTTGAGGTTTAAAATGGGCTCAGATTGAGTGTTTTGAGCATTAAGCTTACACCTCGAATAGATAAACTGTGGTCGAATATGCGTGCCCAAAGCTTGTATTAAAATCAAATACAGTTTTTTCCAATAAATTTCAAAGAACCTTACTAGTTATATAGATTTGTACTACAGCAGTGCAGGGGCATATAGGCTATAACATATAGGCCTAATATTATATTGGGTCATAGTCATAGGCCTACAGTCACGATAATACGCCATAGGCACCAAATTTCAGTGGGGGTCCGTGACCGAGACCCAAAATTAGAAAGGGGTCCGTGAGTCTGAAAAGGTTGAGAACCGCTGCCCTATACTACTCTATGGTAGGCCTACAGCCATATTTGTGTTATTGTAACATGGTCTGGGCGTCCAACTACAACTCAAGACTTTATAGGTTAACAATTCTCCAGAAAAAAATTGTTCGTAGCCTATTATAACTGGCTCTCCTTATGTTGCCCATACTAACCAGCTATTTGTTGATTTGGAGATTCTAAAACTTAATCAGATTACAGTATACCAATCATGTGAGTTTATGTTGAAATCGCTTCACAATATTCTGCCTGATGAATTCACTAATCTGTTTAAGTCAAGCTCAGACTTTCATTCATACGAAACAAGAAGTTCGCTTTCTCTAAGATCTGAATTTGCTAGGACAAACTCCCGTAAATTTTCTATAAGGTGTATAGTGAGGAGGATAAGGTCCAAAAACGCAGTGCATTGTGCATCTTGTAGATAAAAGCAACAAATTTTTACAGCTTCAAGACAAACATATTTTAAAACTTTTCAGCCAGAGGCATCGTAAAATTCACATAGGAACATACTTAAACAGAAGGTTGAAAGTATGCTAAAAATGCACATGCTCCAGAGCATATATGCAGCTCTAAACTGCACTTAGATGCAGAATATGTGGTCTTTTGACAACATGAAACATAACTAATCTGATTTAAACGTTACATATTGTGAGCCAATTGATGCGAAACAAGTATACTATGAAAGTATGCCAAAAATTAACATTCCAGAGCTGATATGCAACTATTTATTGCACTAATATGCAGAATATGTGGTCTTTTGACAACACGAAGCATTACTAATCTGATTTAAACATTACACAGTGTGGGACAATTGATATAGCACAAGTATACTATGAAAGTATGCTAAAAATTCACATTTCAAGAGTCGATACGCAACTCTTTATGCACATAGATGCAGAATATGTGGTCTTTTGACAACTTCAAACATTACTAACCTAATTAAAACATTACACATATGCAGAACATGTGTGGGACAATTGATAGAGCACGAGTATACTATGAAAGTATGCTAAAAATTCACATTTCAAAAGCCAATACGCAACGCTTTATGCACATAGATGCAGAATTTGTGGTCTTTTGACAACATGAAACATTACAAATCCGAGCTAAACATTGCACATGTTCATTCATTTATTCGGACATTTATATAGCGCTCCTTCAAGAAAAAAACTACTCAGAGGCGCTCCCGACTCCAGCGCGCCCAAAAAGAACAGTTTTAAGTTTGGTAAGGAATTATCCTGGTAGAGTCCCAGGGTGTTGGCGTAGCTCAAAAGGAAGGCCATTCCAGACCACTGGGCCAACCACATGTGTGGGACAATTGATATAGCTCCAGTATACTATGAAAGTATGCTAAAGCTGCACATTTCCAGAGCCGATATGCAACTGCATATTGCACTTAGATGCAGAATATGTAGTCTTTAGACATATTAATCTGATTCAAACATTACACATGTGCATACATGTGTGGGAAGTTGATGTAGCTCCAGTACACCATTTAAGTATGCTAAAACTGCACTTTCCAGAGCCGATATGCAACTCCATATTGCACTTAGATGCAGTATATGTAGTCTTTTGCCAACATGACCATTTCAATTTCCGGTTGCAATATAGTCATGTGGGGTAGCATAATGTTTTGCACACCAATACAAAGGACTTGAAGAGTATGGTACTTTCAGCAGACACCAAATACTAATATCAGTGTGCTTCCGTCATGGAAGACATAACATCAGAATAATGTCATAAATATACACAATGTCAAAACTCCAGTTATAAAACAGGTCTTTCACACAAATTTTGGAAATAATTTCCTATAAAAATGCATGCTGGCACCACAATTTTTAGAAATATTTGATTTACAGTTTGTATCACTAGTAATTAAATAGCAGTTTAAATATGCTGTAATTTATTTCTATCACTATTTCAATATCAAGTCAAAGTGTTTTATCTACAAAGAGTGTCCAGTTATTCACGATCTGCCCGTCGGTTGTCTCATAAGAATACGCTGACAACCAGCACTAGTGACAATAATTCCTGGTCATTTGGTATGAAGAACTGGAAAGTTTGAAGTGTCTAAAGTGAAAAACTGACCAAGATATGTGGGCTGCTGAAGTTGATTGGTTAGAACAAAAAGTACGTAAATTTGCATCTGTGTAATTTATGACATTTTCGCACTTCTTCAATAACTTTTGATCCAGAGCAGCTAAACACATTTGCTTTCAGTTTTGAGTTCTGAGCATTGCATAGATTTGCATGATCAAGCAAATTTGTTGTATTTCGTATGAAAAATAAACCAGAGTTGCTGAAAAGTGTCAAAACATTTCTTGTCAAACCTATTTAGTCATGCTTGTTGTCACATTACACCTTCTACAGTAAATAAAGTCTGTGATAATTTTATTTGGTTTTAATTTAGCTACAAATAGATTATTAAATGTGTAATTTATTTGTATCTTGGCTGACAGGAAACTGTTGTAGCAGTTAGCCAAAAACCTTTCATTTCCGTGATAGCGGTCACTTTCAACTGACCAAATGGGTGTGGGACACCTGATAAATAAGTCAAACACATGTCATTGGAGAAATTGAAAAGAACACTTTTATTGACACCAAACTCCAAGTAAGTATTCTTTAAAGCAGTGGAATTTTGGTAGAACAGCCTGCAGTGGAATTTTGGTAGAACAGCCTGCAGGAATTTGTAAGACAGGTCCTGTAAAGCTTGACTCCAAACATATCCAACCTGATACCCAGAATGTTTGAGATGTCACACAATGCATCTTGCCTTGGTGGAATGTTCTCAATTGTTCTACCTTTTCATGCAATACTTCCCGACAAGTTCTTTTGCTCCAGCCAACTAAGGCTGAAACTGCGTCACAGATAATGAATGCATCGAACATGGGTCACCATGCAAAGGCTAGTTCTGGACTCAAAATTCATGCAATCTCAATGTATTGAAGCTGAGACCACACCCCTATTGTCATCAAGAATGTGTGACACACTATTTTCTCTGCTGGAAGCAGCAGTCAGAACAACAAAAGTAGTCTTGAGCAAGACACACATAGCTGTCATTCCCAGCTTCTTATTCCCGCTTGAAACAAATCCCTACATTCATGATTTAATAACTTTACTAGATCCCGCTCTCTGACCATCTGCAATTCAAAGTTCTTGCTTTGTTTTTTTTGTCTCAATTGGGTCTTTTTTGTCTGAAGCATCTTTGTGATCTCATATTTCGTCTCCTCTCTGCCACATCACTGGGTCTTCTCATATCCTCTGATCCGTCTGACTCATTATTTTGTTCCTCATGTCTGCCCTTCAGGCTCAATCCAGTTGCTTTCCCTGCATAGTTCCCTCTCTATGGAATGGAATTCCACCATCAGTTAGCTCCACCTTTTTGCTTGACAGCAACTTTATTCTGGCACACACGAACACACAGGGTAATCTATCGCTCTAAAATAGCGTTCTAAAAATTGTTCATTGATCATTGAGTGGGTTGTAGCGTTGGAAGCAGACAAGTAGGATGACTAAAAGATTTTTCGCTAAACAGAAGTTGGATTGATGAAAAATGTTTACTTACATAGAAGTGGGATCAATGAAACGATTCTTGCTGAAATTAAAGCTGGATTGATGAACAACATATCTTATTTAAATATAGATTGATAAGAAACAGTTGCTGTTGCCCAAATAAAAGCAATATTGATTTTAAAATAAATTCTTGCCTTAATGGAACTTATGGAAGCTAGATCGATGAAAAGGTAATCGTGCAGACAATGGACCTGTTCATACAAGCACTATAGCCACCCAAGAAATTGCTAAAATAGAGTGCTGTGACCTATCAGCCCTATTCCATAATGCAATGCATTGAATAGGTAAGTATTTAGTAATCAACACAACAAATTAACACAGTTTCTAAGTAATTAAATAGGACATTTAATTTTAGTACAGCAATAGAAGAAATTAAAACCTACCAAATTAATGAAAGAAATAAGTTGTCATATTATGATGAAATAGGGATAATTAAAATTAAAACCTACCAAATTAAAGAAAGAAATAAGTGTTCAAGTTAATAAGAAAAATGTTGGAAAAAAATAATGGAAGCACAAAAAAATTGGGTAAGATGTCATAAGTGTCGGTTAGAGTTAGGTTATGTTCTTATTAGATGCTGTCCACTGGCATATATACAGTATTTTTGGACAGTATCTAATGCCAACACTATTCCTAACCCAAACCAACAATCATGACGCCTAACCAGACCCTAACCGAAATTCACGATGCCTAACCTGACCCAAGGCATCAAGATATGCTTAAAAGCGACTAATCAGTTTTTGAAGCACAGGTTTCTTCACTTTTGAACTTTCTATTTACTCGTATTATTTACTTAATATTTTCAGTTATAATTATTAACTTGGTATCTACGTGTATTTTAGCGTAATAAATTATTCGCTCATTGCAGCATTTTTATTTTTAATCCATCCAACTTCTAGTTTGGCAAGATTCCTTCTCATCGATCCAGCTTCTCCTTAGGAAAGAATTCATTTCATCAATCCCGTTTTTATTTAGGTAGCAAATATTTTTCATTCATAACTTCTATTTAATTTTAAAAAATTCATCAGTCCGGCTTCGATTTCAGCCAGATGGTTTTCATAAATACCACTTCAATTCAAGTAAAAATAATGTAATTGATCCAACTACCATTTAGCATCAATTCTTGTCATCAATCCAACTCGCATTTGACCGAAGCTGAAACTCATGCAATTACGAATAATTGACGACGTTAAAAGACACGTTTACCATTAACTGAACACTTTTCCTTGGGATCCCGCGTTGATTACTTAACGAGAGAATTGCATCATGGGATGCAGCTGATAAGTCGCAACGCTCTATTTTAGCGATTTCTTGGGCGACCATACTGTTTACATGGACAGGACCGTTGTCTGCAAAATTACCATGAAAAGCATTCATGCCAAAGCAGAAGTAGGACTGATGGGAAAATACTAGAACGCAATTTAAGCGATAGATTACCCGCACACGGGGTTCAATTAACTGGCAAGTACTGAGACCACTGCCGAGTTCCGAGTCGATTAAAAGCACTGCTTAGACATCGCTGTTATTCAAATTCTAACCTTCCAAACACAAATATTCAAATGCATGCAAATTTACATAATCCTTGTTCAAAAATATTAATGTTCTTGCGCACAATACGAGCGAAAATCAACTTTAATTACGTTTTTAATTCTAATTATCGTTCATTATTTTTATTATGAAACTAGTTGACAAGCCTAGCTATTGCACAACGTTGGCTCTTTATAGCGAATATAGCCCAATAAACTCGCCCAAATTCTTCGGACATTTCACTAAATTTTTTAGTTATGTTCCGGATCGAATTAATTGATGCCTCTGGCTGAAAAGTCTTAAAATATGTTTTTCTTCAATACAAAAAAGTTTGTTGCTTTTATCCACAGTTTGCACAATGCACGAGCTTAACGTCCTCACTGGTAGGGGTCATTTAATTGTTATGGAATAGTTTGCCACAAAGCCTTAAACCTTCTCCTAATATTAACCTATTTAAAATAAACCTACGAAAATGGTTAATAGATGCCCATAACTGATATTAAAATTATTTTTCAACTTCATTCAAATGTACTCCCTCTGTATAGTGTGTTGGATGGATGTGCCTGTCTCCTTGCTGTGATGTGATAACTGTCATTAACTCTACTCATCTAGGCTACTGTTGCTTTGGTTTTTCCTCAAATTGTGGTGCGTATCTATCAAAATTATTTAATAGTTTGTTTGGGGGCCCTACTAGCGGGATTTCCTCCCTTTTGGGTCTCCATTTGTGTCCACTATTGCACGAGCTTTTTATAACCTCGAATTCCAGATCTAGGGATATTTGTCCACACTGGTATCACTTAACCTTAGAACCACTAGGTTTAAGCAATCCTTACCTAGCCTACACCTTTGAGATTATCCCAGTGTTGGCTACATGTTTGAATAATTTATGTTACCTAATTAAGTTATTGGATTGAGTAGTGTCTAACAACTTGGTGATACTGGAGATGCTTTGTGTAACTTTTGTACCTGACTTGATGTGCTTGTTGTTGTTACATACGGACCAATAAAATTATTGTTTTTGATTTGATTTGACACACAAACAAACCTAAATTTATCACTTCAAACCATTGTTCGTGAGAACAGGTCAGCATTTTGTAATAATGTTTACACTTTTGTAGTGTGTTTACCAACATGAATAGGCCTTCCAAAGGCTGCCAGTATTAACTTCTACAAGGTCTACCGCGTACGAAGGCTGCGAAATTATTTTCTATTATCGAAGTCGTCTTTGCTAAACATCTACGTGAAGGCCTACAGTATTTTATCGGTATCTTGCAGACTGCCATCCGCCGATCTATTCATATAATGTTTTGCCGTAATCAGAGCCGTTTTTAATCATAAGAGGCTGATCAGGAACCTGTATATGGAACAGACAGTGATGGTGAGAGTACATGGGGTCAACTCACGCCCGGGAAGAATAGGGAGTGGAGTTAGACAAGGTTGCCCACTATCTCTCCTGTTATTCAACATCTATAATTATAGAGATGCTGGTAACGGAAGCGCTTGAAAGAGTAGACGACGAAGTAAAGGTAGGAGGAGTCTGATAAAAGCTATACGATTTGCGGATTATCAGACAATGGTAGGAAGTTCAAATGCCAGGCTTCAGAGAATAATGAACCTGCTGGAGAAAACATCTGAAGAATACGGTATGAAGATTAACAGTTCTGAGAAAACAAAGGTGATGAGGATGAGCAGATATGAAGGAAAAAGAGTAAAAATTGTCAACAATGGTAAAGAAATTGAGCAGTTACACCAGTTTTGTATCTGGGAAGTCTGATAACAGAGGACTGCAGGTGTACAGCTGAGATCAAGGGAAGAAGAGCAATGGGAAAGGAATCATTTTGGAATAGAGGGCAGCTGCTAAGTCTAAGAGGAAGATTGAAAATGGATCTAAAGAAGAGAATGATAAAAAAACTCACATGGAGCGTGGCACTATAGGAAAAGCAGAAGTGGAAATACTTCAGGCTTTTGAAATGTGGCTGTGGAGAAGAATGGCTAAGGTTATTTGGATGGACTACAAAACCAAATGAAGAGGTGCTGCAGCTGGTGCAAGAAGAATTATCGATGATTGATACAATACGGAAGAGGCAGATGAACTGACTGGGGCGCATGTTAAGGGGAGACTCGCTCTTGAGGACTGTTTGTTCTCGAGGGAAGAATGGAGGGAAATAAACCACCAGGAAGACTAAGAAAGATGACGATGGACTGGTTGATGGACAGAGAAAAGGGACGAGGATATAAAGAAATCAAGGAAAAGCACAGAACAGACAAGCATGGTGTCGTTGGAATCTTGGACCTGCCTAAGGGCAGAACACTAAAGAAGAAGAAGAAGGAAATATTATTATTTCTATTGTTGTTTATTTGACAATGATATTACTATTGTTGCTTCCCCTCTTCGCGGGAATCGCGCGCTTGGAGGAGACCCGATCTCTTCCGATTGTAATACGGGATTCGAACCCTACAGGTAATGAGTTAGTATACATGGGAGGAGACTGGCAAGTTTCAACAGCAATGCAACTAACTTTACATCTTCAGGATAGGCGTGAGGGTTCGCCTTTCAATCGTCAGGGGTTTTACCTGCTTCAGCGCCTAAGGCTGGTCATATGCCCTTGTCTCCAAGCATGGTAAGGAGAAACCATCGCTTTTAGCGATAATTTTGGGTTCTATTTGGTCCTCTCGACCATAGATGTAAAAAACGATGAAAATAAAATAAAAAAACGGTAAAAAACGTCGTTTTTTTTCGAAAAGATAAAAAACGCCAAAAAAAACGATAAAAAACGGAAACGGAAAATAATTTGCCTTTGTTACATCTGAAACTTCATTTTAAGTTTAAAAACCTTGCTTATGCAATTTTACCTTAATCTGCAAATAACACAAATTTATTATTAGGCCAAAATTAATTGGTTATGTACCATTAATTGGTTATGCACCATTAATTGGCTGATGTACCATTAATCTACCACAGTTATTTTTTACAACTTTGGTTTGATAGGAAATTCAGAAAAATTAGAGGTATTGAATATTTTTCTAATTTAAATTGTAAACATAAGTCCAGATAAGTTCATGCTGATCGACATAACGTAATTAAAATCTAATCAGAAGCTTGGACCATATATGTATACTAAATTGTATAATGTACATTTGTACTTAAAATTGTTACTTATAAATATTAATTATAGGCCCAAGAATTTTATATCAAAATAACTCTTGCAGATGTCATTTCTTGTATAAGGACCTACTACATGCATTTCTCAAATGATGACTTAAACAATTACATAATGATACTATAATTAGCTGAATCCTTGAGAGTACGGTGAAAACGTATGAAATATCGGAAAAAAATGAAATTATAGGAAATAATATTAGACAGTAAATATATAAATAAAGTAACATAAAAAATAAAAAACGATAAAAAACGATGCGAAAAATAAAAAACGAAAAAAACGACGTTTTTTGGGAGAGAATAAAAAACGAAAAAAACTTTTTTTACATCTATGCTCTCGACAGAGCATAACACAATTCTCCTCTATACAATGTCATGTTCTCATTATGGACAAAGAATTGGCCTCTCTTTCTAGGGTTCGAACCCTGTCCATGGTGGACCTAGTTTCTGGGGCTGTTCGACTCAGCAGCTTCTTGGAAAAATTCACTACACCTTGTCACACACTCTTCCCGTATATCAGGATTGGAGGCAATTAACTCCAGCAATAATAGCTGCGTTCCTTTCATATTTATTGACAGTAATTAAAGATATAATGCAGAACATAAAACACTTAGCCTACATAGCATTAAATCTAACAATGACAGTTCAAAACAATCCTATCTATTAATACAAATGACTTATATTTATGGATTAATGGTCTTCCAGGGCTACAAACAATCTCTATACCTTAGAGCAGCGTTTCTCAAAGTGGGTTCCGCGGAACCCAAGGGTTCCGCGGGCTGGGGGCAGGGGTTCCGCGAAAAGATGGCTGAATACATTCAAAGTAGGCGAAAAACCAGCTAACTCTTCTAATGAAGACTACGAACATCTTATTGACATAATGCAGATGAAGCAGAATTCCAATCAACCTTCACTTATAAGTGTCTGGAATGGTATATAGCTAAAATATCACTCCCCGGTAACTGCAGTTACTTTGCCAATTGCCACGTAGAAATTCTACGAAACTGCATTTTCTTATTTTACTCGAACAGAAGCCTAAGCTTATATAAGAAATCGACGAAATGATGCAGCTGACAATAAGAATCCAGCTGGCTTTCAAGCATGAAACCAGTCACAGACAAAATGCATGAGAAGGAACAAGCGCGGACGAATTCTAATTTCATGCAGGGTCTACTTCCAGTAGATCTCTATATATATATATATATATAGATGGACCCACTAGTCGTGGTTTTCAAAACAGTGCAATTTATTTTTCCAATAAGAAAATGAACTTTCTACAATAGTGTGTGTTTATGCCTCTCAGGCGCTATGCATGTTTTAATGAGTTTAGTTGAGATTGGGGTTCCGCGAGAAAATATTAGGACGCGAAGGGTTCCGTGGCCCAAAAAGTTTGGGAAACGCTGCCTTAGAGTCTTAGACTATCTGGAGTTTCCTGGTCTATGAATCCCCAATTTGACATAGAAAATAAGGAATTTAGCGAACTCCCTGCGTTCTCCTAAAATGTAGATCTTTGGCAGAAGAAACTGATATCTTCCATGGGTAACGGCCCACTATTCCGAGGGTCCACTATTCCGAAGGTCCACTATTCCGAAGGTCCACTATTCCGAAGATTACCCCATAGGCCCATTACCCCACCCCGCAAATACCCCCCGACCATAACCCCAGGAAGGACAACACCCCGCTATTACCCCCGTCGGTTTACATGAGGTCCAATGTATGCATGAATGTATGTATGTATGTATGTATGTATGTATGTATGTATGTATGTATGTATGTATGTATGTATGTATGTATGTATGTATGTATGTATGTATGTATGTATGTATGTATGTATGTATGTATGTATGTATGTATGTATGTATGTATTAGGGTGTCCCACGATTGCACAGGGGGAAATATTTTCCTTGAAACTTGAAATGCAGTCCCTCCAAAAAGTTTCCTTATGGTCCTATGATAATACCTGCCAAATTTCATGACATTTTGAAAATATTTAGAGGTCCCTCAAAGCTCATACAATTTGGGTAAGTTGTCACAAATTATACGTACGACAGTTAAGCTCTCGCGCAAACCAAGGATGTATATCTGTCGTGCACTGGAACTGCAGGCTGCCACCTCTACATGACAATCATCACTGGAGTGGTTATGCATAAAGTTAGCAGATTACCAGTCCTGATTTCTTCTCTAGTTGGTGGAAGTACAAACATGTTGGTGCCAAAGTTGACCTCTGGACCAGGACAGGAATCAACGGTTGCAGTTTGGACCTTTTGAAGTCGTGGAAGTGTGATGCATTAATTATTGGCAAATGCTTTGAGACAACGGCCTTCGATAACTGCATATTGAATAGAGCTTGCAGTGCCTTGCACCCTTCTACATCAGCCATCAGTCGTAACATCTTGTTGACATCACAGAAATCTTTTAAGTCCTGTTGCCTGGTGCATTCTTTGCGTCCTTGGTAAAGTTTGTCCATGGTCTGTAATTAAGCTCTTCAAGCCATTTAAAGATGAATGCGCTCCAATCTGGTTCACCGTCAACCAAACCCTCGACCAATGCTACTATAGTCTGCATCTAACAAATCATAGGAATTCATTACTGAACAGCTTCAGCGTGGCCATCCTCCAATTATGACATCAAGAATTTCCTCAGCTCTTGGTATCCGTAGTTGGATTGAGCAATTCGGTAGCAGTTCGCACGCCTGGTTCCCATCACAGAGCAAGTTGGATGGGTAAGGCAATAATAGATCTAATTGCTTTATGATGGAAACAAATCACATATACAGTTGACGACCGTGAATAACAGGGCATCCAATCCAAACAATTCTCAGATTTGTGGTTCACATCTACAGTCAGGCGGTGTTCTCATGTAGAGTCACTGCTCTCATTGAATTAATCCAAAGCTTTATAATTCTGGCAATGCTGCTCTAGACGACAAGTCTGCAAATGATGCAACATCATTCTTGGTATACCAGTAGGCTACCTAAGATATAAGAGATAGCAATTCTCTCTGTGATTGTCTCATCCATGTGGAATAACAGGGTTATCTCTTCCTAAAAGTTTTTCCCAAACCATGCTGCGTTGAAAGATAGTTTTCTCGATCTTTCAGTGAAAGAGTGGCGAGATTGCCAATCGTATAAGACCACGTGTGATTTTTCATAACATTGGTGTGTGGGTAAATGACCGTGCTGAACAAACACGACGCAGCTTTGATACAGAATTTCAGTTCAACAATAACGAAGAACGGAGATCGGAGACAATTTCTCGAATAAGTTGTCGAAAACATAGGCACATGTTTTCTAACCGCAATCGTGACAATCTTGCTGGCATGCGTAAATGTAGAACGTAGAACTGAAGAACAATTTGAGTGCAGTGATGTAGAATAAGCATAATTATGAGAATAGTGAAAAAATAACGGGCAAGACGTTGATTTGTGTGTAGCTGCACGGGGTGTGCAATTAAGACTTCACTGTGTGATCCTAGGAAAAAATAGGGTGTTGAACCCCTCAGCCCCCTCAGAATTACTTACCATGAAACAGATGAAGGTATGGAGGAGCTAAAACCACGATTTGTTACATTATCAAGAGTTTGTAATGACTACTCCCAATTATTAGTTGTGTGTACACTGATACTGTGAAAGTCCAAAAATCTCAAAATTTTCTCCATTTTTGCATTTTTTGAGCGTAAGACTAGGTCCAAAACATCCATTGTATCAAATAAAGTTGGATACCTGTAAATTCTACCATTCAAGAGCTTTCCAATGGTATTAAATTTGTTATAATAGGATCAAGGGTTGGGAATCTAAAGGCATTTAGAAGTTGGACACATCAGGCGCAAATTATGTCAATATGGGTAAAATTTGGGCGGCTTGAGGGACCCCTAAATATTTTTGTAGTGCCATAAAATTTTACAGGTGTTATTATGGAACCATATAGAAACTTTTTAGGGGGACTGCATGACAAATTTCGAAAAAATTATTTTTTGGGACACCCTAGTATGTATGTATGTATGTATGTATGTATGTATGTATGTATGTATGTATGTATGTATGTATGTATGTATGTATGTATGTATGTATGTATGTATGTATGTATGTATGTATGTATGTATGTATGTATGTATGTATGTATCGTTGCTAAGGTTTTTAAAGCGATTGCTTACGAACCTATGAACCTATGGCACTTCGATCTTCACATATTGTTATTTTTTGTTACCAGCTGTACCCGGTCACGCGTTGCTGTGGCTGAAAAGACCTCCAACCCTCACTACCTCCCTTCCCCTGCCTTCCTCTCTGTCACGACCCCTCCCTATTCAAGATTTGCTAAGTCTAGAATATTGAAGGTGAACATTAGGCTCAGAGGCTGTTGGGTGAATTATTGTATAATAGCAACCTACGACCTAGAACAAAAGAGACTGTGATTCATATAAAGATATAATGTAAAATAACACTTCAGTCAATAAATGCAATTCAAGGAAAAAAGTCTTATCTACCTATTTGTGGCGTATTATTTAAAATAATATTATGTATATTTCTTATCTTTCCACATCGTCCTTTCTGGTGGATGTAGAAATGCTTTTCAACTTCCGCAGGGAATGGATTGAAGGGAAAATTGAAGAAGGCCGCGATCTTCTCACTTGCCGTCAGTCCAGATTCCTCGGTAGTTGCTTGGTCGATGAGTACTGTAGCTCAGAACAGTAACCCAGCGTGTTTCTCCTTCTTCCTCGGATCTCGTCAAGCATAGGAATTCACCAGTCGCTTGATCGATTCTTCCTCCTCGTCTTGCTGCAAATGTTTCAACTCAGATCGCTTCAAAGTTCGATCACAACTGCATCGATCGACCGATTCGCAAATCGTCGCCAAGAGTCACAATGCTTCGCACAGTTCACTCACTTCGCCACGGAACATCGCTTCAGACGTCTCAAAGTTCGATAGTGGGACAAGTCGACAACGTGTCGCTTTCCTCACCCATAAATCGTGTTCCAGATATTCGAATTACCAACGAATGGCTCCGTAATTGCCGACGGACGCCATCGCTCGAAATATCTTTTCGTCCCTCTCCTTGCACAGCTTCTCGATGACTGGTCGTCTGCTAGCGTGTTTACCGTCTGCTTCCGTTAACGCTGCTTTCCTCCGCTCATTAATGTTTAGTCGATTGTTGTAGCGCATGTTGATTCATCATTAATAATAATTATTATTTTAAGCCACAATCGTTTTTAAATATATATTTCTAAATACGCCACTAATTATCTAACTTAATTCTTACCTACATTAATCATTATACATAGCATTGTTTAATAGGTTTTGTTTGGCAAGAAGCATTCAACCGCTATACTCTCCTCCCCCACCCTCTGACTCTCAGCATCCCTCTCTCCCGTTTCGTCCCGTCCGGTCTCTCCCTTCCCTCCGTCCTTCCTTTTCGTCCGTCCATCCCCTTCCTCCATCCCTCCCCTCCGCTTTCTCCCCTCCCTCTTCCTCCCAGTCTCTCCTCCTTTCTTCCCTCATCCCTCCCTTCCCGACAGCTACATAGTTATATGCGCTATAAGAAGACGCGCGGATAAAAACCCGTCCACACACGGCCGCAACGTACGGATGTATATGCGCTATAAGAAGACGTCTGGAAGCGCAGTAAGAAACGCGACCGCATTGGATGGCATATCGACATGCGGATGTGTGGAATTTGGAATCGAAATAGGTCAAATCGAATGTAAAGTTGTGTTTTTTTGTCGAAAAGATTGCGCTTTTCCCCAAAAATTATTATATAAACCCGCTCATGTTCGAATGGAAGGTTTAGCGAAAATTTTCAAAACAATCGGTTAAGAACTTTCCGAGTTCCTTGATTACGCACGGTAACGTTTTCAGATTTTTATTTATATAGATTATAAACATATCAAGCATAACTTTTTACAAGAAACAGACTATACTATAGGCCTACTAGACTAGAATATATTATTATTATTATTATTATTATTATTATTATTATTATTATTATTATTATTATTATTATTATTATTATTATTATTATTATTATTACCGTATCATTATTATTATTAGTAGTAGTATATTGATGAATAATAATTCCTGCTCAAAGCTCGACTACTGCAATTCTCTTTTCCTCAAGCTTGAATCCAAAAAACTCAAACGTCTGTAACTAATCCAAAACTCACTAGCCCGTGCTGTCACCAGGACGGGGCACCCAAGCACAATCACAGCACTCCCATTCTCAAATCACTCCATTCACAAAAAATTCCCGAGCTTCAGTTGTTTCGGAGATCACTGTGTTAGCCCGCTATTCCGAGGGTCCACTATTCCGAATATCCCCATATTTTGTTCTGTATCCTTGGTGGCTTTAGTGTCACGGTGGGCTAGGGTTAGGTTTAGGGTTCGGAATAGTGGACCTGCGGAATAGTAGACCCAAACCTGACTGATTTATCGTAATAGGCGTATAACAGTACAATCCTCGGAAAAGTGGACCTTCGGAATAGTGGACCTTCGGAATAGTGGACCTTCGGAATAGTGGACCCTCGGAATAGTGGACCCTCGGAATAGCGGACCCAAACCCTTCCATGCCCGGCAGCAGCAGCAGCGGTAGGTTCTGCTCAGCCCAATACTTCGATTCAACGACGATCTGGTCGACAGCGACCACTAAACGATTCGCTCCTCTAAAGGTTCAGGTCACAAATTAAGTCGGAATAATATTCACTTAATTCAATCCGCACTAATGGATACATGGCGACCTCGGCTTCTCTCATCAAGAACTGGAAGAAGAAGAAGAAGAAGAAGAAGAAGAAGAAGAAGAAGAAGAAGAAGAAGAAGAAGAAGAAGAAGAAGAAGAAGAAGAAGAAGAAGAAGAAGAAGAAGAAGAAGAAGAAGAAGAAGAAGAAGAAGAAGAAGAAGAAGAAGAAGAAGAAGAAGAAGAAGAAGAAGAAGAAGAAGAAGAAGAAGAAGAAGAAGAAGAAGAAGAAGAAGAAGAAGAGGAAGACGAAGACGAAGAGGAAGACGAAGACGAAGAGGAAGAGGAGGAGGAGGAGGAGGAGGAGGAAGAAGAAGAAGAAGAAGAAGAAGAAGAAGAAGAGGAGGAGGAGGAAGAGGAGGAGGAGGGGAGGGGAGGAGGACGGAGAGGGGGAGGGGAGGGGGAGGGGAGGAGGAGGAGGAAGAAGAGGAAGAGGAAGAAGAAGAAGAACGAAGCACTGTAAAAAAAAAACTTAGCAACCCTATTATTTATAGGCAACCAGAAATCTTATATCGGCTTTTCCGATTTTATATGAATCTGAATCGACAAGAAATAATTTTATTGACTATAAGAAATTATTTACTAAATCAACTAAGTGACTAAGCCGATAAAAATTCACTATAAGTGTCGGATCGGTTTCCGTCACTCTACTACTAAAAATAATGATTTGTGATTTTAAGGATAGCCTATCCAAGCAAACTACAGGTATCGTGTAACTTGTTACCACATTGCTTTTCTAGGTATGCAGAAAAAATATGGTACGGTCTTAAGAGTCGCCGGGCGGTTAAATCCAAGTCCGCTAAAGAGCGTGACTGCTGGCACGAAAAGAAGGCTTACGATGACACCGAATCCACCTTTCTGCGAATGATTGAGTGCTACCTGGAAGCATGGCCCCAGCTCACTCTTCAACTCTACATTATCATGCATCCCGATCGTGGATTCTCAAAGACAGTCTACTTTGGTCGGTTGCATTTTGTGTTTGCCACATCCAAGCTATTGGTAGTCACTGCTACCGACAGACATTAGGCCTATGTTTCCTTGGAAGAATATCATAGGCGTAGGAGGCGGTGGTCCAGAGGCAAATGCCCCCCCCCAAAAAAAACATTTCGGGCCAATGTGTTTTTCGGGCAAAAGAGGCATGTACGGGGGGAAATCGGAAGGATTTTTCGGGCACAATGCGGTAAAAAAGCTATATTTATGAAGATTTACAGGAAATGACTAAAAAAGTCATATGATTTTTCGGCAGAGAAAATCATAAGATTTTGGGTGGATGACTAAAAAAAGTCATCAGATTTTTCAGACGAGAAGAAAAGAAGAAAATCCAAAGAATTTGGGCGGATGACTAAAACAAAACAAGTCATCTGATTTTTCGGGGAAAAATTAAATTTCCCCCCACTGCCGAAATGTCCCCTGCGCCTATGAAGAACATGATTATGTTATGTCTGCTGTCTGAGTGATTATAAGTATTAATTAAAAGAAATAGTCTCATTATTGTTAGCATTCTTGCTACTGGGATGCATTTAAACTGATTTTCTCTGTTTTTATTTTACCTAAGGCGCTGCAATCATAAAGGGTGAGTGGTAGCATTTCCAGTGGCGGTGAGATTACAACACAGATATGTCAAACCTGCTGCCGACCCGTGATGAGATTATAATAATAGTGATGATGATGATGATGATGATGATGATGATGATGATGATGATGACGACGACGACGACGACGACGACGACGACGACGATGAGGATAATAATAATATTTATAATAATTTTCGTTTATTCAACAATTCGTTTGACAGTGTACAATCATGCAGTTGAAATAGTTTACAGGAACTCAGATTACAGAATACATAAATCTCAACTATTAACAGAACAGACAGCCTGCAATAATGTGCACATGTGCGGCCCGCCGACCTGCTGAGGATGAATGGATCCAGATTTGACGAGGGCCTATGACAACAGAGGCCGTTGTCCTCGACAGAAATTTGTTTGGCATATTACGGCTACACCGGTTGTCCTATGTGCATGTAGCTACATTGGAAAATTGGGATGTCCAATTAGTAGCAGCACTCATGGGCGGAGAGTAAGAGGTCAGGAGACAGTCTCAAAAATTGCGTTTGGGAACAGAGATACTTAGCCCATTATATTCAGTGGCGGCGCCAGGATTTCAGGTTTGGGGGGGGCTAAAGCCCCAAGCTCTTCCGCCCTCCCCGAAGCGCATAAAAATGTTTTCTTTAAGGGTGCTGATATTGCAAGCGCCGAAGGCGCGATGCTGCGAGTGCCGAAAGCACGAAGTCCATGCCGACTAGGCGGTCTGGGGGAGCGTCGTAAGCTCCACCAGCGGGGCCTGGGGTGGAGCCACAACGACCAACGCATTTTTAGCTGTGTCGACCTCAACTGGAGCCCTTTTTCGGCCCTTGTTTGCCAGCCATTTTATGAACGATAAAGTCATGAAAATATCAAGAATAAGTCCTTTTTCAGAGTCGCAAGCTATACCAGGATAACAATAAGTCAAAGTTTAATTGTTGAAGATAAAGGTTTTGTCTTTACCGTAATCACAACAGTTAAAGGTTTGGGCCATTAACAAGTTTGTAAGTATGCTTGTGAACACAAACGTTCTAGAAGATACACTATAATAATTGGCTCTAGGACCATTGCTCATATAGGTTGATTGCTCATAGGCTGATTGCTCATACTGCCGTGCTAAGCAAAAAGACAGTAACTCAAAAAAGGTGATTCCGCGTAAAACGACAAAGAAGAAATCGGTTTAATCCAACCCGAAATAATAGGCCTACTTCAATCTTTCTGAATTTTTGCAAACGGTCATATATAAACTTGTGAATTTTGGAAATAAACTCGTTTTTTGGTGAAATTTGAGTAAAAATTGTATAAAAATGAGTTACTGTCTTTTTGCTTAGTATCGAAGCACTGAATATCGGCTTGCTGCTAAGCAAGAAAGCAGTAAGTCTTCGTTAAGTGCTGCAGACTGGTGAGAAAATGTCCATTTTGCATAAAATTTTGTACAAACCACGAACAAGTCCTAAGAAAAAGACTTGTCACTAGGACCATGGCAGATTTGCAATCTGGCCCCAATGGCGGCCATTTCTCAAAATGGCTGGCCAATCTACATAGTTTTACAGATCTCAGCTTCCATTTCACTTAGAATCATCATCTTGGTGCCTAAACATACATTTGTGGGGTCAAGGATTCCAATGGGGGCCATTTAAAACAATCTATGACCTCAGTGGCGGCCATTTTTCAAAATGGCCGCCCAGAATGGTGTTTTTTTAATATATCAGCAGTTAGTTCACTTAGAATCGTCATCTTGGTGCCTGACCATGCATTTTTAGGGGCAAGGATTCCAATGGGGCCATCTAAAACCTTAAATGGTCTCAGTGGCAGCCATTTTGAAAAATGGCCGACCAGAATGCTTTTTTCAATATCTCAGCATTTAATTCACTTAGAATCGTCATCTTGGTGCCTAAACATACATTTGCAAGGGCAAGGATTCCAATGAGGCCATATAAAACTTCATATGGCCTCAATGGCGGCCATTTTTCAAAATGGTCGACCATACTGGATTTTTTATTTCTGAGCGTTTAATTCACTTAAAAATCGTCATCTTGGTGTCTAGATATCCAAATGTATAGGAAAAAGGGCTTCAATAGGTCAAGGCAAAATTTCTCTATGGCATCAACGTCGACCACTTTTCAAAATGGCCGACTAAAATACCAAATTATCTATATCAGAACTTTCAGTCTACTTCGATTCGTCATATTCGCGTCTAAACATACATATTAAGGGGTAAGTATTCCAAAGCGCCAGGAATTCTTACATTTTGGAGAAAGATTGCGTAAACTTGGAGTGAATTCCTATCTTCGGGTCGGCCATTTTGTAAAATGGCTGTCATTGAAATGTTGGGGACATTTGCGAAGGCCCCTTTGCTGGAATAGATCCATTGCCCTAAAATGCATATGTTTATACACCAGTATAGTGATTATAAGCGAATTGGAAGCTAGGATATTAATATATTGATATTTTGGTCGCCATTTTGAAAAATGGCTGCCATTGACGCCATGGGGAACTTTGTCATAGTCCTATCGGAATCTTTGGTCCTAAATGCGTATGCTTCGACACTAGGACGACGATTCAAAGTGAACTGAAAGCCGATATATTGGCAAATCCTTCCCTTTTAGGTCGGCCATTTTGGAAAATGGCCGCTATTAAGGTCATGGTCAATATTTGATGGCTCCATTGCAATCCTTGACCCTTAATGTGTATGTTTTGGCACCAAGATGACAATTTCAAGTGAACTGAAAGCCGATATATTGACAAATTCATATTTTTGGTCGGCCATTTTGGAAAATGGCCGCTATTGAGGCCATGGGAAAATTTGGGATGGTTCCATTGGAATTCTTGACCTTAGATGTGTTTGTTTTAACAATAAGATGGTGGTTCTAAGTGAATTGGAAGCTGAGATATAGAAATATCTGTAAGTCGATCGGCTATCAAAATACATGGGATACTAAGCAAGAAGACCGTAACTCAAGTTACTGCGTTTTTGCTTAGCACCATGATACCCCAATTGAGTTACTGTTAATTTCGTTTCCGTTTTTTTTCATGTTCCCGTACGCGAATTCGTAGAACATACATGGATACGAGTCCAAGGCTCCGGCGACCCAATAGGAAAGCGAGTTATAAATAGCATGGCCTGATTTGTAACTTTCGTACGCGAGTAAGTAAATATATTCTGATAATTCTGATAAATATAATCATATTTCACAAGGTAGTATTCACAAAAATACCTGGTTTAGTAATATTATTATATTCCAGTGGCGCAAATTTTGATGAAATGGATAAAAACGGAGCGCGTTTAGAATTTTAGTAATTAATTCTAAATCGAAAACAGGTTGGTGATGGCCTCGCTGCAAAAAAGACCGAGGAAAAGAGCGTTTAATCGGTAAATTCAAGCTGGACGAATGAAAATGTTCTTGCTTACCTTGGAGCTTGACGGATGAAAATGTTCTTGCTTAACTTGGAGCTGGATGGATGAAAATCTTCCTGATTAAATTGGAGATGGATGGATGAAAATAACGCTTGGGAAATGGAAACAGGAAAAAGTTTGTATTTTTACTTGAAATAGAAGCTCGATTGATGACAATGTCCGTCCTTGAATTGGAGCTGGATTAATGAAAATATTCTTGCTTAAATTGGAGCCTGATTGGTGAAAATGTTTCTGCGTATATTGGAACTGAATTAATGAAAATAACTTGGTTGAACAGAGGCTGGATTTTTGAAAATCATCGCTTGATAAATGGAAGCTGGATTAATGAAAAGCGCTTGTGTAATGGAAGCTGGATTAAAGTATTTTTATATCTGAAGTGGAAGCTGGATTAAGGTATTTTATATCTCAAGTGGTAGCTGGTTTAAGGAATTTTTATGTCTAAAATGGAAGCTGGATTATGGTATTTTTATATCTAAAATGGAAGCTGGATTAAGGTATTTTTATATCTGCAATGGAAGCTGGATTAAGGTATTTTTATATCTGCAATGGAAGCTGGATTAAGGTATTTTTATATCTAAAATGGAAGCTGGTTTAAGATATTTTATATCTGAAGTGGAAGCTGGATTAAGGTATTTTATATCTCAAGTGGTAGCTGGTTTAAGGAATTTTTATGTCTAAAATGGAAGCTGGATTATGGTATTTTTATATCTAAAATGGAAGCTGGATTAAGGTATTTTTATATCTGCAATGGAAGCTGGATTAAGGTATTTTTATATCTGCAATGGAAGCTGGATTAAGGTATTTTTATATCTAAAATGGAAGCTGGTTTAAGATATTTTATATGTGAAGTGGAAGCTGGATTAATAAAAAAAAACGCTTGGAAAATGAAGCTGGATGAAGATTCCTTATAGGTGAAATAGAAGCAGGATTGATGAATATAACGCTTGATAAATGGAAACTGGACTGTTGATTTTCATTCATGTATTTCAACATGCATCCAGCTTCTATTTAAGCTGTAAAGCCGTTAATCCAGCTTTCTTTTATCAAGCGACTATCAATCAAGCATTTTTCATCGATCCATCTTCTATTTCAGATATAAATATACCTTCATCCAGCTTCCATTGAAGGCGTAAAAATATCTGATTCCAGCTTCAATTACTTAAGCGTTTATCATTAATCTAGCTCCTATTTCAGATATAAAATTACCTTGATCCAGCTTCCATTTAATATATAAAAATGCTCTATTCCAGTTTCGTTTCACAAGCGTTTTATCATTAGTCCTGCTTCCATTTCTTAAGCGTTACTTTCGTTAATCCAGCTTCTATTTCACCTATAAGGAATCTTCATCCAGATTCCATTTTTCAAGTGTTTGTTTCATCATGCCAGCTTGCATTCCAGTCATAAAATATCTTAATCCAGCCTCCATTTATCAAGCGATATTTTCATAATTCCAGCCTCTGTTCAACCAACAGTTATTTTCATCAATTAAATTCCAATATAGGGCATACAAAGAAACATTCTCACCAACCAGGCTCAAATTTAAGCAAGAATATTTTCATCAATCCAGCTTCTATTTCAGGTATAAAAATACTTATTCCGGTTTCCGTTACTACAACGTTATTTTCAGGGATCCAGCTCCAATTTAGCAAGAAGATTTTTATCAATCCAGTTTCTATTTAGCAACGCGATTGTTTCGTGTGTCCATCTTCAATTTTTATAAGCATTAATTTCATCAATGCAACTTCATTCAGGAAACGCTCTTTTCCTCGGTCTATTTTTGCAGCGAGGCCATCAGCAACCTGTTTTCGATTTATCACGAGTTATTTTCATCAATCCAACTTCTCTTTCAGCGGCAATAACCATGGCGCAAAACTTCGCAGTGAAAATTTGGCCGTGAACTAGTTATCGGTGAACCAGCTGTCGGTGAGCCAGTTGTCCGTGAACCAGTTGCTGATCCTGCGCCGCGCACGCTAGTGCACTTCGTCTGGCCATCGATTAGGCCTACAATGAACCTTCTTCGCAGCGCGTATTTTTTTATTTCACGTTACTTGAATAATCATTAGGACTAATTACTCAAATTTCTAAACGCGCTCCGTTCGTATCCATTTAATCAAAATTTGAGACACTGACAAATAATAATATTTCTAAACCAATTGCATTTAACAAGAATATTTACTTACTCACGTACGAAAGTTAAAAATCAGGTCACGCCATTTATAACTCGCTTCCCTATTGGGTAATCAAAGCCTTGGACTCGTATCCATGTATGTTCTACGAATTCGCTTCCCGTACAGATACCATTTCCTTGCTTCCAGATATGATAGAATATGTTGTCAGGATGTGAAAACAAGTGCTAACTCAAAAACGAAAAAAAATGATTTACTGTCTTTTTGCTTAGCACGGCAGCATAGGCTTATTGCTCATATGGCTTATTGCTCATAGGGTCTATTGCTCATAGGCTCATTGCTCATAATTTTTTATGTCCAAAATAAACGAACTTAGGCCTAGGTTTAAAACAAATATACCGTTTGCTATATCGGTGACCTTCTTCACGCCTTGGTTTGTGCTTATCAATTATATAGAGACAATTAGCGTTGGTAGATTAATACAAAAAAATTGTCAATGACGAAACTTGCGAATATATATATATATATATAAATATATATATATATATTGTGGCGGACATGCCACAAGAGCGTTACACGTAAAGGATAAATTTCGGGTAACTCGCGGGAGTAACCATGACGCGGGTTGGGCTGCCATTTGGCTTAGTGAAAAGAATCTGAAACCGGTTTCACTTGGATTTCGGTTTCGTTACATTTCAGCCAAAGCATAGAGTGTTGCCGGTGGACTAAAGCCTGCCCTACGGTGCGCTGCTTATAACGTGGAGTAGTGACCGACTACTCCATACGTACTGTGACTCGTTCATTCGTTCATAGTGAATTCGGTTGTGTTCGACTGTCTCTACAGGATTGGCATTGGCCATTCGAACATGATTTGGCGATCCTGAGTGTATGCGGTTGTGAGAACTTGTCTTAGTGATCTTTCCGGGTTCTTTTCCGGTTGTGAGAACTTGTCGTAGTGATCTTTCCGGGTTCTTTTCCTTGTCATTGATCTCACAGGGTTCAATCTTCCGTTTCAGGTGTACCGGGTACGTGATAAATACGGTCGGAGACGCCGCAGCTCCGTTGGTCTGCGGGAGTGTGAAACTGTTGAGCAAAGGGTGAAATGCCCTGGTGAGTTATCCGGAGTTTCTTGTCAGTGTGACATAAACCTGTGTGTACTTTTCTGCAGGACTAGGTTGGGCTCCTACCTGCAAGGGACTTACCGGGTGGTCTTTCCGATCCTGCCGTGTAGGCGATCGTAGTGAGTTCTTTTTCGTAACGTGTTGGGTTACGTGGTGTCTGTTGGAGGCGTTGCGACTCCGGATGTTCTCATGAAACCGATGCGTCGGTGAGATACGTTCAAAGTAATTGAATTATCGGGGCACCAAGTTATTCGGGTAATCAGTTAAACGGTGGATAGTGTGTTGTCTCCTCGGGTAGAGGATTGTTCGTAGACTTAGTGTCTTGGCGAGGGAAGCAGAGTAAAACTTGAGCGATAAGACCAAGTTTTGGCAGGGTTTTTACGTTGAGGTCCGTAACTGCTGAGCGTAAGGGCGAACGGCGCCGGTAGAATATACGACAAATAATAAGTCTCTTTGGAGACGGGGTTTCCCGTTACCTGTTCCCCAAGACCGCCAGGTCTTTTATTTTTTTCCAGAAATCTGGGAAAACGAACAGCATCCACCGATCCGCTCTTCCGAGCGGCCGAGAAGACCAAGTCTCGGGCAAGCGACGGTTCCTGTTGACAGTTTCTCGGGTGAGGCGAGCACCCAAGGCGGCCCCCGCGTACTCTGTGCGAGGCGGCGGCGCGCGTTACAAGCAACCAAGGCGCCCGCCGCGTACTCTGTGCGAGGCGGCGGTGGCGCGTGTTCCGTTGAGATATTTTGACGGGAAAGCACGAGGAGTTTTGGCAGCTGACGGTACGATCGCTTCCGGGCTTCAGATCGACTCTGCCCGCTAGTGTATCCGCAGCGTTGGACATCTCTCCGGCTAACTCATTGGCGACAAGATGGGAAAGGGATCTTGGCGTACCATCGGGTTGAACCCGTTGGAATGGCTTTGGTTCAGGGCATTGTGGACGTCGGTGGGCCTCGAAACGTGTTCAGTAGTCCCCGCTGGTGGCGACGGTTCGAGGGCTGTCAGATGCAACGTGGCGCGCAAGGGTACCGACCGGTCGGGGAAGAAGACGAAGACCGGCGCAGCGACGGTTGGCGCGCGGCGAGGACGCTCTGCTGGTGGGACAATGAACCCTGTTTTGAGAGTCGGCCATCCTCTTACTCAGGACGTCGCCTATTCGGTCACCGCTGAACAATCAGTGAGCGAGTCCGATGCGGCCGAGCGGTGCACTCGGTCGCAGTCGTCGGTGTCAGGAAATTCTTCGTCCCTGGAGGATGGCGGTGACGGCGCACAGCGACCCGGGAGACTCACGGTATCCTGGTAAGATAGAATCCCTCCCGGGTCCTGGACAGCCAAAGGCTCTCGGTGAGGCAGGTGCTACCGAGAGCGAACGATTCGATCAGGCAGAGGCGCGCATGGGTGAAAGAGAGGAAATATCACGCGCGTCGTCTGTCGGGAGTCGGACGCCACAAAGTGGTACGAGATGTGGGGTACAGAATAATGTTCCAGGGGTACGACCTCTGAAAGGTTACGCACTATTTCTTTTCCACATATGATGGATGATCGTTTCCCACTTCCTGGTACGCCACAAAGTGGTACCAGAAGTGGGGTACAGAAATTTGTTCCAAGGTAGATACCGACGTGTGGCAGATCAGACAAACTTCTGGGCAGCCAAAGGCTCTCGGTGAGGCAGGTGCTACCGAGAGCGAACGATTCGATCAGGCAGAGGCGCGCATGGGTGAAAGAGGGGAAAGATCACGCGCGTCGTCTGTCGGGAGTCGGACGCCACGATATACACACACATACATGAACTGACTTGTTCGAACCGTTCATTGCTCAATTATAAAGTCCATAACACCACAGGTAGTAGAAATAAGACATCAGCTGGCAATAAAACAAATTTTGAAGTAGTGAACATACATGTATAAGACAGTGAACAATCCTGTATTGGACATCTTTAGTATATAGTGAACACTCTCGTGGTTAAAAAGTTTGACTGTTTTTGCATTTGATCAATTACATGACCTAGTAAATGTTTGACATCTGAAGTAGTGAACAATCTAGTTGTTAAAAAAGTTGAACGCTCTTTATATTTGAACAATTACATCTATAGTTAGGCCTATCAGCGATCAATCTTTTACTTTAACTGTTTCCTTTAAATGTGACTAATTGTGGCAGCATACATGTATGAGCAATCGTCGGTGTCAGGAAATTCAATAAGCCTTTGAGCAATGAGCCATATGAGCAAAAAGACCTATGAGCAATAGACCCTATGAGCAAAAAGCCTATGAGCAATCAGCCTATGAGCAATGGTCCGTACACCATAATAATTGACCAAAGCCGTAGCCAGGATTTTTTGGAGGGTGTTTAAAAAATTCCCTTCCCGAAAACCTGATGACTTTTTTTAGTCCCCCGTCCGAAATCTTTAAAAAGGTGTTCAATTTCCCTTCTAGAAAAAAAATGATTTGTGTGTAGTCGCAGCTTAACGTCACTGTGTGGTAACAAAGACCATTAGCGACGCCCTCCTCCTTTATCCAGACTTGGGACTAGCACTGGCAGAGTGCGACCAGTGGCAAAGTTTTAAAAGAACTGATGACTTTTTTCTCTTAATCAACCGTTCGAAATCTTCAAAAAAGGAGTTCAATTGTTCTTCTAAAAACTGATGACTTTTTTAGTCATCAGATTCTGTCCGAAATCCTCAAAAAAGGTGTTCAATTTCCCTTCTAAAAACACTGATGACTATTTGAGCCATCTGTCCGAAATCTTCAAAAAAGGTGTTCAATTTTTCTTCCAAAGACACTGATGCCTTTTTAAAAGTAATTCGTTGAAAATCGTAAAAAAGGTGTTCAATTTTCCTTCTAAAAAAAGATGACTTTTTGTAATTCGTCCGAAATCTTCAAAAAAGGTGTTTAATTTGCCTTCTAAAAACACTGATGCCTTTTCTTAAGTAATTCGTTAGAAATCTTAAAAACGTGTTCAATTTTTTTTCCTAAAAACAGATGACTTTTTAGTCATCAGATTCTGTCCGAAATCTTCAAAAAAGGTGTTCAATTTCTCTTCTAAAAAACTGCTGACTTTTTGTCATTCGTCTGAAATCTTCCAAAAAAGGTGTTCAATTTCACATCCCAAAAACCCTAATGCCTTTTAACAGTAATTCGTCCGAAATCTTAAAAAAAGGTGTCCAATTTTCTTTCTAAAACGATGACTTTTTTAGTCATCAGATTCTCTCCGAAATCTTCAAAAAAGTGTTTTAATTTCTCTTCCCAAAAACTGATAACTTTTTAGTCATCCGTCCGAAATCTTCAAAAAGGTCTTCAATTTCCCTTCTAAAAGCACTGATGCCTTTTTAAGTAATCCGTCCGAAATCTTCAAAAAGGTGTTCAATTTCTCTTCTAAAACAACTGCTGACTTTTTGTCATTCGTCTGAAATCTTCCAAAAAAGGTGTTCACTTTCACATCCCAAAAATCCTAATGCCTTTTAAAAGTAATTCGTCCGAAATCTTAAAAAAAGGTGTCCAATTTTCTTTCTAAAACGATGACTTTTTAGTCATCAGATTCTCTCCGAAATCTTCAAAAAAGTGTTTAATTTCTCTTCCCAAAAACTGATAACTTTTTAGTCATCCGTCCGAAATCTTCAAGAAGGGTCTTCAATTTCCCTTCTAAAAGCACTGATGCCTTTTTAAGTAATCCGTCCGAAATCTTCAAAAAGGTGTTCAACTTTCCTTCTAAAAAAACAGATGACTTTTTAGTCATCCGTTCGAAATCTTCAAACAATGGTCTTCAAATTCCCTTCCCAAAAAACTGATGACTTTTTAGTCAACCGTCCGAAATCTTCAAAAAAGGTGTTCAATTTTTTCTTATAAAAATACTGATCACTTTTTGGTTCACCGTCCGAAATCTTCAAAAAAGGTGTTCAGTTTCCTTCCCAAAAAACTGATGATTTTTTTGGTCATCGACCAAAATGTTAGGAAATTCTGACCAATTAGTTAATTATTTTCTACCATTTTTCATTTCGGTGAGTGTTTTCATTCTTTTGTTTCGTGCATTAACATCATTTGCTCGTAAATGCATCAATTTTTTCGCATTTTCCATTTCGTGGGGTGTTCAAACACCCCAAAACCTCTCGCTACGGCCTTGCTATTGACCAAAGTGTCTAACACACCTTCATTTAGAAGGACAAAAATAGCTTAATTTATTAGCCAATCTGAGAATTGTAGAAAACAACTGAGGGGCCAGACGCTGATTTATATGGAGTTCAGGTGACAGGTGTGCAGTTATGACTATACTGTGGGGTCCTTACTCCTTTGTAAGAATAGTTTTTAGCATTCTTCTGTAGTTTCAGATATCCGAATATGCCTAATTAAATGAAGCTTGACGCTGCTTTCATGATAAATGCCAGTGTTAAAAGGTTTATTTGCACTTCGTGTTCACTAGTCAATCTGATCTTATAGCGATCTAGAGTTATTTTAAAAAGATTAGGCCTACATATGGTTTTGCATGTACATGTACATGTATACCTTGAATTATTGGCAGGAAATCAACTTCGCAATTGCTATGCTTGAGAACTTTTATTAGAGAATCGCTTGCTGCCTTGGGACACGCACACTCTAGGGCTGGGCTTGACCACAATCTTGGGGACGGTCTCTGGCCTGGCCCCTAAGCCTCCTCCCATGAGTGCTGCATGCTGCTAATAATATTTAATCAGGGCTGTTTTAAAGGAATTTTTGAACTGCACAGTGCACAACTCCTTCTTTCCATTCCGATCATCCATGTAAATTACTTCAAGTCGGATGACAATGACCTTTTTGCTAGTTTTAACTGTACATATATGTAAGTAAAACATCAAAAGAATACGGAATGAAAATCAACATAAAGAAAACAAAGGTTATGAGAATAAGCAAAAAGCCGGTTAAAATATTCATAGATGGAGAAGAATTAGAACAAGTCAAGGAATTTGCGGATCTCGGCAGCACGAATACGGAGGATGCTAGATGCCACAAAGAAATACAACGAGGGATTGTACTAGGAAAAGATGCATTTGAAAAAAGGAAGGAGCTACTGAGAAGAGGAATCAATAAGGAGCTGAAAAAGAAAATGATAAAAACCTTAGTATGGAGTGTGATGTTATATGGACTATGCGAATGGAAGACATCAAGAGAATTGAAGCATTTAAAATGTGGTTATGGAGAAGGATAGAATGAATCTCCTGGAGGGATCATATCAGCAATGAGGAGGTATTGAGAAGAGTCGGAGAAAAGAGAGCGATGATACACACAATTAGAGAAAGGCAAAGAAGATGGATCGGGCACACACTCAGAGGAGACTCGATGCTACGAACAGTCATTGAGGGGAAAATGGATGGAAAAAGAACGAGAGGCAGACCAAGACAAAGACTGTTGGACTGGATGATGAGAGAAAATGAAAGCGCAGAACAGAGAAGAATGGAGACGTCAAACATTCGAACCTGCGTAACCTGCCTAAGGGCAGAGAACGGAAAAGAAGAAGACATGTAAGACTTGTAAGTGCTTCTACAACTGCACATGTTGTGTACACCTGCAAGTTAAAAAGCCCTGAATTGAATCCTCATATACGGTTTACCATTATTAACTGTATATGACTACCGACCTAGTCCCCCAAGCGGCCGGCGAGCCATACATGGTGTAGCCTACATAACCTCATCACGGGTCGGCGGCATGTTTGACACAATTATCTGAGGTGTATTATAATTATTAGGACAAGTATCCTACGCTATGGTTTGATTTCATTGCCGTTGGCCACTGTCTAGCTTTCTTGTACACGATTACGAAGTAAGCATTGTTAGAGATTTTCCTCTTTTTGTTTTGGGAGGCTGAGCCGCATTTAGGGGGGCTTAGCTACCCCTAGCCCCCCTGCCGCCGCCACTGATTATATTCCCCCAATATTTCAGAAATATTGTAGAAATATCATTGCTAATTTCTAGATTGTTGTCCACTAGTTATCCATAATAAGTGTAACGCCCGCCCTAGCCGCTAGAGGAGCTCTTGCAAGTGGTGCTCCACTTACTTGCTTACTTTCGGTGCTTCCCTCTAGCGCTGCGGCGTACTGCCGGGGCAACAGGGACGCACGTACGGGAACCTCAAGTGTGGACGACAGGGAGGAACGTCTAGGTTCCATTCTTTCAAGGTTACCAGGGCCTAAAGGACATATCTCAGCGGCTGTCGACGGGCGACAGCACCCTCTTCCCGGTGCTCGTCTGGGTTCGTTATCCCCGCGGCAACTTTGGGCGAAAGGGAATCGAACTCCTGAAGATCCAGTGGGAGGTATCTGGCCTTATCGGTCTGGCACTCTCCTCGCTGCTTTACCCATGCTGATAGCTGTGCCAAGGCTTGACTCGTCCTACGCTCTGATTCCTTTCGTTTCATTATCAAGTTTTCTAACCACTCTGTCTGGCGCTCTATTAATCCCTCAGTCCTACTACCCGACCGCCCTCCTCCTGACTCATGCAATTCCTCAGGGGCGTCCCCACTAGGAGGGGTGGCACTTGACATGGGGCTTTCTCTATTTAAGTCTAGTTCAAGTTCATTCATTGTATCACTTTCAATTTCGATTATTTGCACACGCAATTTATTATTTCTTAACTAAATCTAATTACAACTGTAAATCAAATTAGTCTGCACAGATATAGTTCTCTCTGTAGTACCTGTCAGTTCAATACAATGTGACTGCAATGTATCTCTGAGATGCAACAGTATTGGCTAATGCTTACACCACTTTTTGTACTATTCAACATCCAACAGTTCTGTTTCTATATCCAAGTTGACTACACTCTATGCTTCTGTTATCTTAACTAATTACAAAGAATGCAATCAATCAACATCAGTATTTCCTACTGATTAACTATAACTACAATGACCTCGTCAATGTTTTTGCAATATCTACTAAACACTTCTATATATTCGGAATTCGTAACACAAATTCAGATTCACCTCCTAATCTACATTTAATGCACTATATGTCCCAATTCTCTTCGCTGTCTACCTTAAATGCAATATTATCGACATCAGCATTTTCACAGCGGTAATCTACAGTTAATCTGCTACGGATTCAACACGGGTTACTCTTATAATTTTGTGCTTCCCTGAATTTATCGTCAATTCACTGTTTCCAAAGATTCCCTTTCACCGGAGGCAGCGGTCGATTTCCCTCTTTCTTGGTTACTAATTTCGACGAGTTTCACACGAAATTGCAATATTTAAATCAACATTTTAACCAAATTTCTAATCGACATTCTACCTCGTGTCACCACACGGCTCTCTCTCGGTCCACGTCTAGGCGTCAACTAACTCTGTCTGGCCCATCGACCAATCACAGTCGGTTTCCTGCCGCCGTTTCAGGTCACGCGCCGCTTCTAGCCAATCATCAGTCCCCGCTCTTTGGCCACGTCAGCTAAAAGGTCACGTGTATGTCTGGCGTATTGTCTGGAAACTCAGTCTGATTCACCCCTGAATTAGTTATAGAAGTGAACACAATTTAGAAAGTAAGTAAGTTCTTGTAGCGTTTTTCACAAACGCTACATAAGCAGTTTTGTTAAGACGACAGCTTAAAATGCTACACTTGCAGTGCTGAAATTCAAAAATTTAAACAACATGGAGACATTTTATTTAACTCCTAAGCCATGTAGACCTATTTCAGCGATGAAATTATAAGAATTTGCAGGGCTTTTTTTTAGCGTGCAGTTGTACACAAAATGTGCAGTTCTAAATGGATCTGCGCAGTTGTATATAGAAGCAATTCCGTGCAGTAAAAACTAGTGAAAAAGGTCATTGTCCTGTGAGTGGGAGTAATTTACCATGGATGGTGGGAAGGCAAACAAAGGGTTTGTGCACAATGTGCAGTTCTAAAAATTCCTTAAAAACAGCCCTGAGAATTTGTGTTAGATGACAGTTTAGAATGTTGCCATTACGGTGTGGATATTAAAAATAAACAATAGGGAAAATACTATTGAAGTCATGAACCGCGACTTTAAGGCGTGAAATAATGAGCAATTTAAGTAGGCTAGGCCTAAATTGACAGTCTAAAATGATACCATTGCAGCGCGGAAATTTTTTTTAAAAATCGAGAATGGGGGACATACATGTATCCTCTCCCCAAACACCTCCCTCTGCTCACTGGCTCAAAACATTGGTCTCAAAATGCACTTTAGTATCGGCCTACGCATAATAAATTTATATTAGGTTACACATTTTGGGTGGGTTGAGCCCGTATAACCAGGGATGTCACTCTGAATTTTCAAAAAAGGTCAGATCCGATAGAAAAAAGGCTAGAAAATGCTAGATGGACATTTTCTCTAAAAAATACATCGATTTTCCGGGTTTTTCCCTTTTTGGGCTTGAAATTTCTGACGACCTTTCTTTAGTCGTCCGATGATTAAAATTTGCTCTCTTTTCCTTCCCGATAAAATTTCTGATGACCTTTTTTAGTCTTTCCCTTTAAAATTTACCATTTTTGGTCCAAATTTACAAAATGTTTGACTTTTCACGTCTTTTGTGCATTTTCACTTTTAAAAAATAAATTTCTATGTATAAAGTCGGATAAACCGCCGTGAAAAAAAAGCTAGATCGTGACCAAAAAACCTTAGAAACCTAGACAAGACCGAAAAACCTAGATCTAGCCTAAGCAGAAAAAGCTGTGAGTGGCATCTCTGCGTATGACTCCCTAAGTAGCCTACAGCAAGCCCCAAGGCTATGGTTTCCTATATCCATACCACAGTATATACTTATTTAGCTTATTATACAAGTAGCCTAGGCCTAAACGTTTTACTTTTATGGTTATGGTAAAGACGAAACCTGTTTCTTTTAAAATAAAACGTTGACTTTGTGATCCTGTTTATCGGCGACTCTGCATGCAAAACGACTTCTACTTGAAATCTTCATGACTTATCGTTCACAAACAGCTAGCAAACGAGAGCCTGAAACATGCTGCAGTCGATGTAAACATCTATAAATGCGCTGGTTGCTGGGGCATACGCCCGCTGAGGGAACTGACGACGATCCCCACTGTCCCAGACCCCGAGTCGGGACGAAGCTTGGTGCCATGAGAGGAGTTTATCAGGGGCTGGGGGCATGGGCGGAGTTTGGTTTCAGTTTTTGGAGGGGCTAAAGCCTTCTTGGGGGGGCTAAGCCCGGAAAAAGATACCATTTACACGGTAGAAAAAATTAATTTGGGTCTTCTTGGGGGAGCTTAGCTCCCCCTAGCCCCTGATAAACTCCGCCCATGGCTGGGGGCTAAGCCCCCAAGAAGACCCATATTCATTTTTTATGAAAAGTGTAAAGTGTTTCGTTTTTCGAGCTTATCCCCCCCCAAGAAGGCTTTAGCCCCTTTCAGACAGAGCCCTGCGCCGGCCGCGCCGCGCCGCGCCGCGCCGCGCCGCGCCGCGCCGCGCCGCGCCGCCGCCGCCGACATTTACAGGGCGCCTCCGCCGCCGATTTTTTTGGGTCGGCGCGCCGCCGATGCTACGTTGATCAGCTCATTTATATTTGTTGCATTTTCATCTCTTGCATGATTTCGCGAAAAAAGTTGTGTCAGTGCGAAATAGAATCTTTTTCTTGTCTAGGCCTACTTCGATTTTTCCTGGAACCATCGATTTTGCGTCAAAGCAATGAAACCTATGATGATATTGTTGCGAACTTGGGTTTGCCGATCGTTTATGTTCCACCGCCGACTGTATTGAGTGTATTGGCGGCGTCTCTTTGAAGTCGGTCGCCGCTCGGCCTAGTATTATCGGCCGCGACCGCGGTATGCTTTATGTGCCCCTTCCCCCCGCAGCGCGAATCGTTTATGTTCCACCGCCGACTGTATTGAGTGTATTGGCGGCGTCTCTTTGAAGTCGGTCGCCGCTCGGCCTAGTATTATCGGCCGCGACCGCGGTATGCTTTATGTGCCCCTTCCCCCCGCAGCGCGAATCGTTTATGTTCCACCGCCGACTGTATTGAGTGTATTGGCGGCGTCTCTTTGAAGTCGGTCGCCGCTCGGCCTAGTATTATCGGCCGCGACCGCGGTATGCTTTATGTGCCCCTTCCCCCCGCAGCGCGAATCGTTTATGTTCCACCGCCGACTGTATTGAGTGTATTGGCGGCGTCTCTTTGAAGTCGGTCGCCGCTCGGCCTAGTATTATCGGCCGCGACCGCGGTATGCTTTATGTGCCCCTTCCCCCCGCAGCGCGAATCGTTTATGTTCCACCGCCGACTGTATTGAGGGTATTGGCGGCATCGCTTTATGTGCCTCTCTCCCCCGCGGTCGCGAATCCTTTATGTTCCACCGCCATCTCTTTGAAGTCGGTCGCCGGCGTGTACGACCTGTAGTATATATAAGGGAGCCTGTTGCTCTGAGAGGCAGTCATTCAGTCTTCGAGTAGTCAGAGTCAGTAGGCAGTCCCTCCAGTTATCGAGAGAGTGAGAGTCAGTCCTCAAGTTCTAGCCAGAGATATAGTCAGTCGTAGAGCGAGTCGTGATGTACAGTTGATGAGTGTCGTACTGCTGTGAATAAACTGTGTTTCTTCTCTTCATCGTCGTGTGTTTCTTGGGTGAGGCGTATCGGTCGGAAGGGGCTGCACTTCCTTCGAAATACAACGAAGGCGGACTCGCGTCTCCCTCCTGAGGCGACACGCGGGCATATTTGGACTGGCACCCGCCCGATCGGTAATCGGCCATCCTACGGACCGAGAGGGCAACTGTTTCCGCAGTCGGGGTGTTTCACGGGCGTCTTTCCGCCACACTGGTACCCAGCAAGTGGGGTGTGTGGTCGCCTTCTGATCGACATTCGCAGATCAACCGACGATGGAAGAAGACGAGGAAGTCACAATCGCCTACGCCGCTGGAGGTTTCGCCGATCTACGAGCGAACGTTTCCACGCCATTGGCCGATGAGAGTGCAATGGCAGACCAGCGAACGGACCGAGGCCGACTCATCGAGGAGCTGCGGAGGCCGACGAGGGTGAGCTACCGAGAGACGTCTGACGATCGGGAGACTTCCCTGAGAATGCCGGAGACTACCGGAGGACGGCCGTGGACTCGACCGCCTCCAATGAAGCCGGGAAAGTTTGACGGCACGGGATCGCTGGAGTCGTTCCTGGTGCAGTTTGAAGTCTGCGCCCGTCACAACCAATGGACTGCCGCCGACCGAGTCGACTATCTTCGATGCAGCCTGGAGAAAGCTGCCACGCAGCTTTTGTGGGACTTCGGTGCCCGTCCGAACGTCGGCTACGAGGAGCTTGTCGAACGCCTTCGACAGAGGTATGGAACGGAGGGCCAGGCGGAAAGCTTTCGCGCTCAGCTTTATTACAGACGCCAGCGTTCCCAGGAGACTCTGAGCGACTTGCTGCACGACATTCGTCGCCTTGTCGTGTTGGCGTATCCAGTACCTTCGAACGAGACCACGGAGATCATCGCCAAGGATGCTTTCCTTGAGGCGTTGAGCGACAGAGACCTGTCACTCAAAGTACGTGAGCGGGAGCCAAAGAACCTGGACGAGGCCTACAGGACGGCGCTTCGTCTGGACGCCTACCAACGGACGAACGATTCTGACGATAGACGGAGGCCTTCCAACCGCGTGCGGAGTACTCAAGAGACCGATGCGAGTACTCAGATCCAGTCTACACTCGACCGATTCCTAGAGACGCAGCGCGACGAGCAGAGACGATGGCAGACGGATATGGAACGAAGGATCGACCGCCAATTCCAGGAGCTGCGAAACCGTGCTTCAACCGACGACGATCTGGGGCGCAACGGCCGCCCCGGAAACAGCAGCGCCAACGACCAGGACCGGTCGAGACGGAGTGTGACCTGTTACAACTGCAACCGCGCAGGTCACATTAGCCGGAATTGCCGCCAGCCTCGTCGCCCCTTCGACCGCCGGAACGACGTCGAGACCACAGAAACGGAGGCGCCGCCGCCTCTGATGAACCATACGACTCGCCCAAGATTGCCGGACCGAGCCAGCAGCAACGCCGTTTACATGCGAGGGAGCATCAACGGACGACAACAGATGTGTTTAATCGACACCGGATCCGAGGTCAGCTTGATCCCGTCTACCGTCGTCGAAGGGTTAGCACTGCAATCTTGCTCTCGTTTTCTGATGGCTGCAAATGGCACTAGCATTAATGTCCTTGGGGAGGTCCGTTTGCCCATTAAGATAAGGGACGGATTTGAGATTTCCACCGTATTTTTGGTATCTGACCAGATTACCGAGCCCATGCTAGGTATGGATTGGCTGAGGGAACACCGGTGTAGAATTGGTTTTGGTAACGGGGCATTGTTTTTAGGACGTAGACGGGTACCTCTCGTAAAAGGGAATGGGTCTATGTGGTGCCGTAGGGTGATAATTGCGGAAGAGGTTGTAGTGCCTCCTAAATGCCAGAGCGAAGTCCCCGTTAAGACGCTGCATGGGGATTTGACTTCTATAGCGCCGGCATGGATGACAGAAGCCCAAGAGACCCAGCCAGGAGTGCATCTTACTCGCGTTGTCGTCGGAGACCGCGCGGATGTTAGGCTGAGAGTAGTGAAGTTAAGCGAGGAGCCCGTTACGTTGACGAAGGATCGATTCCTAGGAGGATTGCATCCAGTGGAGGTGGAATTAGGTACAGGTGAGAGACAAGGGAGCGCGCCTGTTAATGAAATTTCGTCTCGTGACATGCTAATGGCAGATTTGCCGGAGGAGGTTCCCTCCGAGATTCGGGAGCGTATGGATAAATTGCTTCTTGACTATCAGGACTTAATTTCCGCTACCGACCGAGACTTAAGTAAGACGACTGCCGCTAAGCATAGAATCGAGACAGACGAGACGCGCCCCGTTAGGCAGCCCTTAAGACGCCATCCCTTGCCGCATAGGACAGCTATCGACAGTGAACTTGATCGGACGTTAAATGACGGGCGGATTGAATCTGCAATTAGTAAGCATGCCTTTGGCGGAGTTCGGGTGCGAAGGGACAATAACGCTCGTAAATTCTATCGGCAGCAGAGGTTACGGTTTAAGCGAGGACGAGGTGACCGTGAGAGCGCGCGCCATATTGAACGACACGTGCCACGACGGACGGATCGGACTAACAATTGGCTGGGGAGGGTGACGAGATTTCGTAAGTGGGTTACTATCTGTGGTCGACCCCCCACGCCCTGTCCCTTGTTGCTAGCGCCCAACGTATATCCGTGGGAGCGGGTAAGAATATTCGCGGGTGGTCCATTGCCCGTGGGAAAGTGCCTAAAGCAGCCGTCAGAGGGTTTGGGGCGGGGCTTTGCACTGTGCTACTGCTGCCCACCGGAGGAGACGAGCAACGATGTCGCTCGTACACCTGACCCGCCGTGCGCGACGTACGTGACGTCAACTGCTGCCGCAGCTGGCGCGACGAAAAGAACGCAGTATTCTGGGCGTCGGTTAACGCAAAACCGACGACGTCATCCGTCCGAAGAGTATAAAACAAATCCAAGGCGGTGCGACCGCCTCTTTCACGCGTCGACCACGGGTGAGATGGACGGTTTCTCTTGTGAAGAATGCCCGGCCGTATTTTCGGGGAAGCGATGTCTGCGGCGCCCCAAGCGAACGGTGCGTCGGCCGGCCCGTTACCAGAATTAGATTGATTTGCTGATTGTGCCGTTGAGGTTGAGTCCCGATTTTTGACAGTGTGCAGGAACTTGGTTTAGGTCCGTTGGACGTAAATATCCTTGTTATGTGTTGTTCCTTGTGGAACAAATTTCTGTAGCTTGGTTGCCCATTGGGCACATGTTAATGTGTTACGGGCGGAACGTCGCCTCCGCCCGTTTGAGTTCACGCTTGTTCTGTTGCCTACGGGCATAGTTAAGATCGTTGTTGCCTACTGGCTAATTAATATTATTAGCTATTGACTAAAAGTCGTACGAGTAAAGGTCCCCGTGGAGGAATTGCTTTTCAGTTGTCCCTTGAAGGACGGGTTTCTGTAGCCTCAGGGCATATTTAGATTAATTGTATGATGACCGTGCCAGAGTTAGGGTATTGCTGTTAGAGACTTTCTTAGCTATAGACTCTTGGTGGGCCCGTTGGCCAATGTTTTCATCGTGGTGACTAAAATGAGGACAATTTATTAATCGTAGTGGGTGGGGGATGTTGCGAACTTGGGTTTGCCGATCGTTTATGTTCCACCGCCGACTGTATTGAGTGTATTGGCGGCGTCTCTTTGAAGTCGGTCGCCGCTCGGCCTAGTATTATCGGCCGCGACCGCGGTATGCTTTATGTGCCCCTTCCCCCCGCAGCGCGAATCGTTTATGTTCCACCGCCGACTGTATTGAGTGTATTGGCGGCGTCTCTTTGAAGTCGGTCGCCGCTCGGCCTAGTATTATCGGCCGCGACCGCGGTATGCTTTATGTGCCCCTTCCCCCCGCAGCGCGAATCGTTTATGTTCCACCGCCGACTGTATTGAGTGTATTGGCGGCGTCTCTTTGAAGTCGGTCGCCGCTCGGCCTAGTATTATCGGCCGCGACCGCGGTATGCTTTATGTGCCCCTTCCCCCCGCAGCGCGAATCGTTTATGTTCCACCGCCGACTGTATTGAGGGTATTGGCGGCATCGCTTTATGTGCCTCTCTCCCCCGCGGTCGCGAATCCTTTATGTTCCACCGCCATCTCTTTGAAGTCGGTCGCCGGCGTGTACGACCTGTAGTATATATAAGGGAGCCTGTTGCTCTGAGAGGCAGTCATTCAGTCTTCGAGTAGTCAGAGTCAGTAGGCAGTCCATCCAGTTATCGAGAGAGTGAGAGTCAGTCCTCAAGTTCTAGCCAGAGATATAGTCAGTCGTAGAGCGAGTCGTGATGTACAGTTGATGAGTGTCGTACTGCTGTGAATAAACTGTGTTTCTTCTCTTCATCGTCGTGTGTTTCTTGGGTGAGGCGTATCGGTCGGAAGGGGCTGCACTTCCTTCGAAATACAACGAAGGCGGACTCGCGTCTCCCTCCTGAGGCGACACGCGGGCATATTTGGACTGGCACCCGCCCGATCGGTAATCGGCCATCCTACGGACCGAGAGGGCAACTGTTTCCGCAGTCGGGGTGTTTCACGGGCGTCTTTCCGCCACAATATCTATTCATTTTGACTTTTGGAAAGAGCGCTTAACGTTTAAGCTGTTGTGGATTTTGTGGTTCGATTTGAATTATGGCAGCAAACAAGGTAAAAATAACTCCAGGCAGTCACAAGTGAATTGTTATGCCGTGTATGCCTTCTTGCCTGATAGTCTGACCATATGCTAGGATGGTAAAGAACAGTCTGCCCTCTAGTATTAGGATACTCTATTAGGACAGATTAACTCTGTCACGTGGGGTAACCAGCTAGGCACAGCGCTCGGAGACTGAATCTACATTTTCCTTCCTTTCTTCGTCTTCTTTACAACGACAATCCTGCTTTTCTACATAACACTCTTCATAAATCCGGTGAGTCCGTTCCTTTTTTTCATATCTTCTTAAATTATCTAATTTCTGAAATACAGACTTTTGTCTGAAACCCTTTGTTTCAAATCTTTTCAAACCCGCTGCCATTACTCCGACCAATCATCTTCGTTCTACGCTCCAATGCACTCATTAACGCTCCTTCTCCTCTTCCTCCTCCTCTGCCCTCGCTGCCTTACAGACAATGCTTCCTACTCCCCTCACCCACGCCATGCCTGCCAAACTGCAACGGCTGAATATCGTCACCTCTCAGTCATTCCGCTCTCATATTTCATCACACCGCATCGCTTGAATACTAGACCTCAGAAACTTTGCCCGTCCTTCCTTCTTCTCCTCTTATGTGGTGACATTTCTGTTAATCCTGGGCCATCATCTTCATCTCACTCCAGCGCAAATATCTCACACAATGCAACCAGACTCTCAAGCAAGAACTTTCTACTTTACTCTCTCAACATCCGGTCCCTACTAAACGAAAACAACTCTACTTCCCTCACTGACCTTGCTTCCGGCTCCCGTCCACCGGATCTCATTGCTCTCCAAGAAACCTGGCTATCCTCTACCTCTTCAAACGCCCACATTGCTGATTGCATACCACCTGGCTACTCTCTTCAAAGTTTCCCTCGAATAACCGCCTCCTCTAAATCCTCAAAAATATCTGGTGGCGGCACTGCCTTCCTGGTTCGTGAGCCGGCTGTCGTCCTAAACTCCTCTCGCCACGTCTTCAGTTCTTTCGAATGTTCGTCCACAACACTTCGACTTTCCTCAGACCTACTCACAGTTTTCAACATCTATCGTCCTCCTACCTCGTCTAAGTACTCCTCTAAAAACTCAGTCTTTCTTGATGACTTTAGCTCTCTCCTCTCAGTTGCTGCCACTACTCCCAACGAATTCTTACTCACTGGCGATTTCAACGTCCATGTTGACGATCCATCTAACTCTCATGCAACTGACTTTCTGAACCTCCTCTCATCAGTCAATCTCGTCCAACACGTCAACTTCCAGACCCACATCAAAAATCACACTCTCGACCTTGTCATAACTGCCAACACCTCCCTTTTATCTCCCAAGCTATCGCACTCTATTCTCAACATAACTGACCACTACCTTATCATGGCTGACCTTGAAATTAAACCCTTTGCTCGGCCTCCTCCTTCCACTCATTCTTTCCGTCGCTTAGGGTCCATCGACTCCCAGGCCTTCATTAAAGATATTCGCAGTTCTCAACTTGTTCTTGATCCTCCTTCTTCTCTTGATGACCTTCTGTTTTGCTACAACTCCACTCTTTCCGACCTCCTTGACATTCACGCACCACTCATCACCAAACCCAGCTCACATGCCACTAACCCCTGGTTCACTTCCTACCTCCAAGCTTTCAAAACCTTCCGTAGGCGACTTCAGCACATCTACAAGGACGCCACTGACTCTCTATCCAAAACAAAAGCCCTCTCAAACCTAAAATCAGCCACAAACAGATATCACGCACTCATCACTGCTACAAAAAGGAAATATTACTCCTCACTTATTCACTCCAGCTCCTCCAACCCTCGCCATCTCTGGAGAGCTGTCAACTCTCTCCTTCATCGCAAATCTCCCTCTCCACTGCCAAGCTCCATTCCAGCCCCCTCTATGGCCGATACATTCTGTTCATTCTTCTCGGATAAAGTCTCCTCCCTTCGCTTCACACTGCAGTCCCTCCTTGATTCACAATCCTCCAACACCGATGCATCTCCGTTTCCAAATCCTACTCCTCCTGTCTCTCAGTCATCGCTTCCAATTCTCAATCCCGCCTCTGAAGCTGAAGTGTCACTCCTGTTAAATTCTCTTCCAAGCAAACAGTGTGAATTGGATCCTATCCCAACTGCTCTCCTAAAAGACTGCGCTTCCGTCCTCATTCCTATAATCACTAAAATTATCAATCTTTCACTCTCCACTGGCAATTTCCCAATGGTCTTCAAGCAATCTCTCGTCACTCCTCTTCTGAAAAAAGCAAATCTTGACAAGGAAAACCTATCAAATTACCGACCCATCTCCAACCTTTCTTTTCTATCTAAATTAACCGAACGAATTGTCCTTTCCCGGCTAAACGATTACCTCTCCTCCAACTCACTCCTCAACCCCCACCAATCAGGCTTCACTAAACATCACTCCACAGAAACTCTACTTGTCTCTGTGTATAATAAACTGGTTTCTGCCGTCAGTCATCAACAAGTCTCCTGCCTCTGCCTCCTCGACATCTCCGCTGCATTCGACACCATCGATCACAATCTTCTTCTTAACCGTCTCTCTTCTTCTTTTGGCGTCTCTGGCACTGCTCTACTTTGGTTCCAGTCATATCTCTCTTCCAGATCCTTCTCTGTTAAAGCCTCCAGTCACTGTTCACAACCCCTTCCACTATCTTGTGGCGTTCCACAAGGCTCCGTCCTTGGTCCGTTGCTCTTCATTCTCTACACCACTCCTTTAAGCCATCTCATAAAATCCTCGTCTGTTGACCACCATCTCTACGCAGACGACACTCAACTCTTCATTTCCTTCTCCCCAGGCTCTTTTTCCACCTCCATTGCTCAACTTCTCAATGTGGTCAATCTAATCTCTAAATGGATGTCTTCCAACCTCCTCTGCCTCAACCCCTCCAAAACAGAGTTCATCATTCTTGGACTTCCTGACCAAATCAAGAAAATCCCAGACCCTTCAATACACCTATCGACTAACTCTTCGTCTCTTACCTTTACTTCTGATGCTCCTGTCCGCAATCTTGGTGTAATGTTTGATTCGCATCTCTCCTTCTCTAACCACATCTCCAACCTATCGCGTTCCTGCTTCATGCACATCCGGGACCTCCGTCGCATCCGACCCATGCTCGATTTCAAAACTGCCTCTACCATTGCGACGTCCATCGTCCATTCAAAACTTGACTATTGCAACTCTCTGTTCTTAAGCCTTGACTCCTCACAACTTAAGCGCCTCCAACTCATTCAAAATTCTCTAGCTAGAGCCGTCACCAGAACACCCAGACATCATCACATCACCCCCATCCTCAAATCACTTCACTGGTTGAAAATCCCAGAGCGAATCCACTTCAAAGTTCTCTCCTTAACCTACAACTCCTTGCAATGCTCTCAGCCAAGTTATCTTCGCGAACTCTTCACCATCCAACCTACCCGTTCTACCCGATCATCCGCCTGCCTTACACTTTCTCGACCGCCGGTCACAAGTCATCTCAAGTTCTCCAACCGAGCCATATCCATCTCAGCACCACGCCTTTGGAATGAACTGCCTCCTGAATTCCGATCCTTTTCAGTCCATCCGCCATCATTACTAATCACACACCATCACCTTCCTCAGGCTCCTCTATCCATCACACCTCGGGCTTTTCATTCAAAACTCAAGACACTCCTTTTCACGAACTCTTACCCTGTCTCATCTGATCCTCCACCGTCCAATTCCCGGCCCAAACGACACCCGCCTTAATAGCTGTTCCGCCCCTCTGATCCTATGGAATTTCGACCCTGACCACCACGGACTACTCTCACGGACAACCCTTCTAACTCAACGCATTTGATCCTGATCTTTTGGTAACTCGACCCGGACCACCACGGACTACTCTCACGGACAACCCTTCTAACTCAACGCAGCGCTCGTGAATAAGCTGGTGCCCCGCGCTTGGCTTTCGAGTGGCGCTTTAGAAATTTCGAGTTTACGATTACGATTACGATTACGATACATGCTACTGTAATTTTGCAATGAAGTGGCACTCTGTAATTTTATGTAGGCGATTGGTCGCGTCTGCAGACTTGTGATTCTTCTTTCCAGCCAGTTACCACCTAATTCATATTTTTTTTCTCCAGTATCAAAGTTCCACGCTGACCGTGACCTAGCCTATTATATTATAAGTGAAATGGGTAATAAAACTTTCGAACATTAATCATCATCATCATCATCAAAATCCTTGGGCTAAATGCCCGTAGGGGTCCGACGCCACTCTCTGTCTGAGTCTGTCTCGCGTCATGTTGCCCAGCTTCAACCGGTCCGGTCAGCAGGTCCATACCATTAACATCTTGGAGCAGCTAGACCACCTTGTCTTATTGAAGAGAATATTGGGAGAGAGGCATGACGGACAACCTGGGTCAATGCCCGCATGTGTCCCACGCTCTCTCCCGACTCTCTCCACTGGTCTGTCCTGACCGGCCTGTGCATGTCAGCTCCACATCATGACACCTAGAAGCATCTGGGTCGCTATGTCTTTTGTTCCGTGGTTTTTGCGGATTTCAATCGTCTTGGTCTTTTACTGCCAGCGTATCGCCACCCATCTGGAAAACCTTCCTCCTTTTGTCCGGGCTTAGGACCGGCACAGGGACGTTGTTAGTTCCCTGTGGCGGAGGATGGATGCAGTTTAACGTCGTGCCCTGGACCCCGAACATTACAAGGTCTGTCTATATGTGACCTTTCTGACCCAAACCAGGCCCATGTCGCAGCACACACTTGACCAATGGAATGATCAAAACGTGAAGACTCGATTTTTCAATTTGTGGTTTTTGACAGAAAAGGAAAAATAAATAATTTGTGAAAAAATCTTATTTCTAATGATATTATTGTTGAATAACAGCTTGAAGCGGTTTTCGTTTCAATAATTCAGTGACTTTTCCGGAAATTTTTTACTTTCCCGCCATCATTCATTCTGAGAACTTATAAAACCCAAGGAATTTTTGGCGGGTCATAAGGCAGGTCAATAGTAAAATAGGCAGGTAGCGCCGCCACTGCGTAAACGGTTTTTTAGCTTCTATTATTAGGTTACGCAAGCTGGAGGCTTGAATTTGAAAACCATGTCATGTGGTTTTACAATCAAGCCTTTGTAGAATCTTGTAATTGAACGTCCATTCTGAGAATAATTGCTTCTCGTGAACATTAATTTAAGACCAGATAATTGCCAAAAATAATTGCTGAACACTCATATCTTTATAATATAAGTTGCCTGTGTAACAACTATTAAAATATGCATGCGACGCTGGAGCACTAACTCCACGAGGCCGCACCGCGCCACCGACGCTGACATTTCGAGGGCGCCGCCGCCGATTTCTGTTGGTCGCCGCGCCGCCGCCGCCGACCAAAAATATCCGGCGCGCCGCCGCCGACACTCTCGAGTCGGCGTATGGCCTGCTCCAAGAACAGAAACGAAACTCTGCCCATACTTGGTCCATTCGGCACTCACAGCTTCGCGTCTTCGGCGCTTGCAATATAAGTACAATCAAGGAAAAGCTTACAGTTGCGCCCTTGGAGGAGAGAAAGGGCTTAGGGCTTCAGCCCCTCTTGCCTGAAATCCTGGCGCCGCCACTGAGAATTCCAGAGCACATTTTCTCTGCAGTTGTATTCATAGGTGTTTAAAACGACAAAACCGAATAAAAACGGAATAAAGCGTCTTTTTTAAATGTCAAACGGAAAAAAGAGAAAGAAACGGAAAATGAAAAATAATTTTACTTTCTTAGCCTACATCTTGTACTAGAGCTTAAAATTAAAACCCTGTTTACAGGATTCACTTTTATTCGGCATGCAAATAATGCAACTTTATTAGTGAACACTAAAAATAAACGGTTAAATATTGACCTAAATTATCGGAATCCTTGAAATTGTGGAGACAGCATAAGGGAAATCAGGCGATAATAAAATTAAGAATGATTACATTCAGTAAATAAGCAAACATAGTGGCATACCAAAAAAGTTTAAAATATACAAAAAACTCGTGATTTTCTGAGAAGAATAAAAAAACGAGAATTTTTTCTTAAGCTGTGATCCTAATTATCAGTCCCTATATTATTTGTTGCTGTTTTCTATTGCAGCCGCTGGTCAGCTCATTGGTTGTTTGTCTTCGTTGGCCTCTATCGCATGGTCCTTTACCTTCTTCAACACGTTGCTTCGCTACAATCTTTCCAAGTCCAACACGACCACACGAGCAACCATCGCCATGTCTGCCTGGCATTTTTTCTCGGTGACTGCCCGCATGCTCGCCTTCGCGCTGTTTGCGTTGTACTTCCGTTACTGGATCATCTTGGTGATTGCGTTCCACTTTGCAATGGCGTGTGTATGGAACAGACATCTAATAGACCTACCGTTCCGTATGTACGACGTTTTAATGCTGGTGCTCGTGGCGATGCTGAACATTTTCGACTATTTAGATATTGCAGAAGGACACACGAGACTTAGGTGAGTCTGAAAGTGTTTGAAACTAGATTAGGTTTGTAGAACATTGTCATGCTGTTGCTGATTAACTGACTGACTGATTGATTTATTGATTGATGATTGGTTGATCGATGATTGATTTATTTATTGGCTGTCTATTGATTGAGTGATTGCATGATTGTTTGATGATTGATGGATGATTTATTCAGGGAGTGAGGGGATGAGATTGGTTGATTGAGAGTGTGAGAGTGCAAGTGATTCATGGATTGATTGAATGATTGATTGATTGAGTGATTGATTGATTGATTGATTGATTGAATGAGTGAGGGATCAGTCAATCACGTGTAAGCTATATATAATTATATTATATTGGCCTATATACAGACTGGGTGTGGTTACAGTGAAAATTTTAGATGAAACTCTGATTTCTATTGTTTTAGATACCTGTTGTTTCACATTCTGATTTCTATTCTATTAGATACCTTTTGTTTCACATTCTGATTTCTATTCTTTTAGACACCTTTTGTTTCACATTCTGATTTCTATTGTTTTAGACACCTGTTGTTTTACATTCTGATTTCTATTGTTTTAGATACCTTTTGTTTTACATTCTGATCTTCGTGGAGAACATGGCAATGGCGCTTGCCATCTTTCTCGTCCCCAGTCAGATTGCCACTCCTTCCTACCTCCACCCTGTCATGATATCGATTCCGGCTCTGCATCTGATCGCCATAGCAATCCAGGTGACGTACTATCTCTGCTTCCATCCAAACAACGACTCGAAAAGTGGAAAGAACAGAATTCAGCGATGCATACCGTGCATGGATCTGCTTCAAGAGTGCTGCTCGCGACCGGTGACACGAAACGGAGTATCCCCCCTGAAAGCTATCCGGGGGGATGAATTAATCTATCCCCGGGATGGAATTAACCGGTCTATGCTATCCGGGGGGATGAACCAATCTATCCCATTTTTTGAAAAATGCGCACAATAAAGAAATTTATGCTCTAATCAAAATTTAAAGTGACTCTAATTGTTTTAAGTGTCCTAAGCAATGTTCAGATAAAGACAACTCGAATTTATTTAGTGACTCTGAGTGTTTTTAAGTGTTTTAAATGTTTCAAGTGCTCTAAAAATAGGGCAACACAAATTATCTAGTAGGATTAAACATACCTGTTAGTGTCATTGTTCAAAACAAAGCAGATGAAATTAATTTGCCAAAAAAATTCACGCGGAAACGGTTTTTTCGCCTTTTTTTAGTTTGGGGGGATACAATTAATACGGGGGATACTCTATTTCGTGACACCGGAATAGCGTGACGGAAAGAACATAGAAAATCTTAAGAGAATTGAGGTTTTAATGGGTGTAGGTGACACTAGATGTTCAATGCCTGGCTGTGTTCTTGTTATGTATGATGAAAAATACAGTCGGTATTACTAGTCTTGTCTGATATTGGGTATATTGCAATAGGCCCTGACCTTTTTCAGGACTAGGGCTTTACCAGCAGTTCTAGTGTTTTATATATATATATATATATATATATATATATATATATATATATATGTGACACAATCCATGAAAAGGTACCAAGTCTTAGTAATGGAGTTAGAACTGCCACAAAATAGGTTAATAATTACTGGACAGAATAAAAAAAAATTGAAGTTAATATCTTCTCATTTCCCAAAGATATCAGGATTCACACGACATATGAATTAATCGTTAAAAAAGGTAAAATTATATTTGAAACCCATAGAACAATAATCCATGAAAAGATAACACGTCTTAGTAATGGAGTTAGAACTGCCACAACATAGGTAAATTATTACTGGACAGAATAAAAAAAAATGAAGTTAATATCTTCTCAATTCCCAAAGATATCCGGATTCACACGACATATGAATTAATCGTTACGAAAGGGAAAAAATAGACCCCCACGTCCTTTCAGGCTGTTTTCTGACGAAACTGTGAACTAAGACTTGGTACCTTTTCATGGATTGTGTCACATATATATAATATCTATATCTATAAGAAAGGACTTGGCTATGTATGTATGTATGTATGTGACTTTGTCCAGAATGCACGCTCACAGTTTTTGAGCTTTTCACTCCAAACCTTCGCTACTGTGTAGGTCTCGGCACGAGACGCAAAGTCGGGGGTTGGCGATTCTCTACCACCATGGGGGCCAGGGTGGGGAGCGAAACCCCTTTTAAAAAAACCGCAGCTATTGATATGATTTTTTACCTAGATAGAGGGCCATTAGAACCACCCGGATTAGTGGTTGGCAAATCTCTACCACCATGGGGGCCAGGGTGCGTGGGTCGAAAAAAAACTAATTTTCGCTATAAATTTTCATTCGCTTGCCACGTATAAAAGCAGTGATTTTAACCGGGGGATAGATTTGGAGGTGGGGGTGGAGTGGGGTGGGAGGGGTCGGGGGTGGAGGTGTGGGGTGGTGGGGGTGCGGTGGGTTGGGGTGGAAATTTTCGTCAAACCCAAATTTCTCCGGTGGCGTACTGGTAGAGGTCGGAGTGTGGTGGAGTGTTGTGTGGTGGGGTTGTGGCAGGAGCGGATCGAATCCTAAATTTTCCGGGCAACGCCGGGTACCACAGCTAGTATGCGATAACACAGCTGTTCCCAACCCGTGGCCCACGGGCCAAAAGTGGCTCGCCACGCCTAAAAATATGGCCATCGTCTTTCAAATAATTAACAAAAATAGGTCTATTTGAAAAAATTGACATCCTGGACAGGATATAACACATAATTATTTTCTATTGGAAATTATTTTATTTTGACGTCTATAAGTAACATCAAACATTATAATATAATTATTTTAAATCAATTATAACGATTCTATATGCTTTAGCTTAGTTAATTAAATTTGAGCCGTGTAGCCCTCTAATGTCCTACAACGAAGAAAAAGTGCCCTCGTGTCCTCCAGCATAGAAAAAGTGGCCCTTAGGTCAAAAAAGGTTGAGAACCACTGCAATAACACATATATAATATATTATATAATGTACATATTGCTCTAATGTAGCATTGAGCTTGCATGTTTGGATCCTTAACCCGTGGTAATCTTGCATAAAAGGATCAGTCAAGTGGAGAGTGGGATCTGAGGGTCATTTTGCTCAGGCTTCTGCTTCTGTGTAATGTATATGTTATAGTGTTACATGTACGGTATTTATGTGAGAATTTGTTACCCTAGGTCATTATGCCGGATGTAATTGCTATTCTTACTCCCAATGCAGTTAGATCAAAGTTTTTTTTAGTATCCAGCATTAGTTTAACAGATTAACTACGTTTTGCAAAAAGCCTTTCTTTGTGGTAAGAAATATTTTCTTAGACGTAAACATACGGTGTGTGTGTGAGTAATCCAACCTAGTTTGACATCATAAACTAATTTGAGTAAGTTAGTCACGATTGGTAGGGCGCGGTGGTGTAGGGGTATGTTCGGTTTCGGTGCCTTGGAACCGAAAGGTTCCAGGTTCGAATCCACCTCAAGCCGCCGCTTAGATGAACTTTGTAAATTTTGTCAACCAGTATAGGGCAAAGTAGGAAATGCGGGTAGTTTTTTCCCCAGGAAAATATTTCTGCCGGTGCATATTTGAAAGACATTGTGAATAATGTGGGCGAAATGGTCGCTTATACCTCCTATAATGTGATGTAACAGATATAAGTTGAATGTTTAGTTAAATATTCAAGAAGTGTGTTTATTGTTTAAGTTGTTACTCAGAGCAACATATTGTTTTTATATGTATATATGGTCAGAGTAATTGTCTGTTATTTAAAAAATTATATTATTTAGTTGTCTTAATTTTGTCAAATATCTGAATTTGTAATCTGCAGGAATCGATTTTTTTATCTGAATGTGCATTTACATTTGTTCAAATGGCATTGCTTTCATGTTTCATCTAAAAATCACTGGACAACAGTGATTTTGCTTCCTGAACACCTTCAGGTGTTTCTTATGCAGTTTCTGCTGCTGATCACGAAAATCACTTTGAAATTGTCCCATCACGTAACGTTTTTGAGAAATCTTCAAATTTTCTATTTATTTCCATATTTTTCAGCTATAACGTTATAATATGTTTCGTTTAACTGAGGTGTGTCCAGACATGCACTAGAACAGTTTAGGCCTACATAAATGTTCGTCTTTCTTAATACATAAAATTGGGTCTGCATATGCATTAATGCTGTGTAGAATCTGCCTGCAAAAGTTTTCAGCACAATTAAAGCCGATTATCAGCATAGGTCTTTCTACATGCATATCCCACTAAGGAAGTTGACATCAGCTTGTTTGTAGTTTGATGTTTCAGTTCCAAAGTTTAGTTTTGTCTATATGCTTGCAAATGCATAACAAATTAGCCAGCTCATATTCAGTTAAGCTTTAAACTATAATATATTTTAAGACGGTTAGCAGAAACAGAACAACTGGATTCAAGACGGGAGTTTGCTGTCACCAAGTATTGGACAGAAATCGGTTCGACATAGATATGAACATCAGGACATTGCTACAATGGAAAAACGGTATCAGCGAATTCTGGAATCCAGCAATGTTGTCTGACAATAGTTTGACACTGCAGCGAGATGTGCAGACTAAGAATACAAATGAGAATCGGCATCAAAGCATTTTTAGACCTGCAGTGTGGAACTTCAGCAGCATCTTATAGCCTATAGTATATATTGTACATGTGCAACTGAACAGGAAATAACTACAATACTACATGTATGAAAACCTTTAATTCCATGTTTCTCTACATTTCTTAGTGATACAGTCATCATTAGCACCCAATATTATGAGGAAGAACTGTTCCAAAGATTTGTTGTTCATTCATATTAAGTCATAGTATATTGTAAGTGTATGCAATATATGAGCATTTAAGTTAAAATCTTGCATGCTGTTTTTCTCAAAAACCTTACGTGACACAGAAATTCTGAGCACACCATCGTGTTCAGCACGTCAATTTCTATATAAAACAGTCAAAGATTTTTCGGAAGTAAAAATAATTAATTTATAGTATATTGTAAATATATGCAATATATGAGCATTTAGGTTAAAATCTTGCATGTTGTTTTTCTCAAAAACCTTACGTGATACAGTAATTCTGAGCACACCATCGTGTTCAGCACGTCAAATTCTATAGAAAACTGTCAAAGATTTTTCGGAAGCAAAAAAGTTAAAATTTGTTGTCCAGTACACGTGTTTTATATAAATTTTATAAGCATAGTCAATGGTTGACTGCTTACCTTGTTGCACAGGGAGACAATAATTTATGGTCATTGCATTGAAAGTCATGAGCCGTGTCATAATACCAATGTGCATTTCTTATATACTTAGCAGTGATTTATCATGAGCAAGGTAGTGGAGCTATTTAAATGTGATCATGAAATTGTACGTCCGTGCTAGGAGTATTCCAAGATGTGTTTGGCTAGTATGTAACTGGCCTGGAAAAGTTCTAAGGAAGAGAAATTTCACATTTTGCTATTTATAATATTGATGTTTGGTCCTGCACTTTGTAATCTACTCTCTGCACTTGACATGTTCTTCGTTATTAACTGGTATACCCGAAGCACATCGTTTCGCCATCTTAAAACTACTTTCTTTTCTCTGGGTCTTTTGTACTGGAACAGTGGTGGCGCCAGGATTTCAGTTTGGGGGGGAGGGGGCTGAAGCCTCCGGAAGAAATTTTCCATTTCATTTTTCATCCACCAAAATTTCTGACGACCTTTTTCTTTAGTCATCCGGTCGAAAATCGTGGAAATTTCAGTTCTGCGTGGTGAAGAAACCCAGGATGGCCTTTTTAGGGGCTTAGCCTCTGATAGGGGGCTTAACTCCCATAGCGCCGCCACTGCACTGGGAGTGCCTCTGAGTAGTGTGCATTGTAAGAGGCGCTTTATAAATTTATATATATGCGATATGTGCATTATTGAAACCGTGCAAAGTTTATGTCAAGGTGAACTTGCTGTTTGCATATTACACCATTTACAAGGATCTGAAGCACTGTTCTTCATAACCGGAACTGGACTGTAGAGTTTATCTTGGAGCTTAGTAGTTAGCTTGGAGGGACAGTATTTAACTGCTCTGTGAATGAAAGATTGCAGTTTGATTTGCGAGGTCATGAAATTTTGTTTGTTTGTTCTGCCACCATTTTTCTCAGTTTACAGTGCAAATTATTACAGTAAAAATTATATCAGTTTTAGTAAATAATAATAATATTTAAAATAATAATAAAATGTTAATGCTTAACTTTGAAAGAGCTTTATAAATTTTTTAACGAATGAATAAAAGAATCATGAGGCCAACATTTACGTTAATTTCGCCGTACATTTTTTTTTATATTGAAATGTATGCTATGTATGCATGCATGGTACATGATGTATCTGTGTAGATGAGTAAGCTTATGTATCTACCATAACTTTTATTTTACATTTCAATTTCAATGAGTAGTCATGTATTTGTATAGGCACTTGAACAATATTATGTAAAATATGTGCAATATTCGTAATTTTCTGTGCTCAGCCTAAAATAAATTCAACAAACATGGACAAAGACAATCTTAGATACATATTCCATTTGATTAATTGCTTTTTGTATGGTACCTGATAGCAGTGTGTCTATCAGTTTTTGTTTCCAATTAGCCTAAACAAATATGACAATAGTAATAATCTGTACAGAACCTTTTATCAGGAAACTCTACAAAGCAATGAAGTGTGGCTGTAAAAGAAATATATTTATTTGAGGTATAAAATAAGACAAAATGTCAGCATCTCTACACGAATGCATACTCCTGGTGGTGTCAAGCATTGTAAACCCCATACGTACTCATCTGAGACGGGGAGGGGTCCGTTGAACCTCGGTGATCTTCTTCTTTGCGTTCTCTGCCCCTAGGCAGGTTCGAATGCTTGACGACTCCATTAATTAACCTCGATAATAATGTGTCTATTATCGGCCTTCAAATGAACCATTGAACCGCTTAGCAAACGAGTAGACCTAACCATAATTATAATCATAGGCCTACTACTGGGAGACGCAGGGCTGTGGAAAAGTATGATTTGTATGCCTGGTTTGACTCGATTGTAATCTCGCAGATCATTATTGACCTTTCATCGTGTTGTTGGTACGGTTTGGGTCCACTATTCCGAGGGTCCACTATTCCGAATCCCAACCCTAAACCTAACCCTAAAACTAACTATGACCCTAACCCTAACTCACCCAACCCTAATCATAACACTAAGCCTAACCCTAGCCCACCCAAACCCTAACCATAACCCTAACCCACCCCAACCATAACCAAAACCCTAACCGTAACCCTCCCGAACCCTAACCCAAACCATAACCCTAAACTTAATCCTAACCCACCCAACCTTAACCTACCCCAACCCTAACCCACCCTACCCCAAACCTAACCCACCCTACCCCAGCCCTAACCCTAACCCACTGTAACCCTGACCACCAAGGATAACGAACAAAATATTCGGAATAGTGGACCTTCGGAAGAGTGGACCCTCGGAATAGCGGGCCGTTACCGTTGGTACAATGGTACCTTTTTAGTATAATTCTGCGATACGTTTGCTGGCGGTTCAATAAGGTACATAATTAATTAATTAATTAACTTTTCGCCAGTGGTGTAGTGGGGCGGGGACGCGGGGGGAAGCCGTCCCCCACTTTTTTGCAAAATCTTGCAAGATTGCACTTTTTGCTACAGTTTCTACTTCAATTGCCATGGCGTCCCCCCACTTCAATTTCCAGGCGTCCCCCCACTTCATTTTTTAGGACTACACCACTGCTTTTCGCTAATATTTTTCGGTAGCCGTTTATAAAAATTTGAAAGTTTAAAAAACAAGCGTTTACTTTTAACTGTGCTGAGTAGGCCTACAGATCTAGCTCTTTTTAATCGAAGCACTGGTTTCTTAAACGTAAACGTCAATACATGTAGCCTATTTGCAGCCCTATTCATGTACTCTGTTACTCTGTAGTCGTTTAATTGTGCTTGCGAAAATTCATGCTCTGTTAATTCTATGTAATTTTAGTCAGAACGCGGAATTTGCTTGATCGTTGTTGAATATTGGGAGATTTTTGATGTTTGCAGTCTAGGCCTACGCTTGCAATTCGTACAATTTAATGTCCACCGCAGTAAATATTATTTCGAAGTTTCAACGCAGAAATAGATAATGACAATAAGACATTTAAAATTAAAAGCAATGTTGCTTTCGGTCATCGCGAATTTAATCTTGTTCTATGATATTACTGCGCTAAATAAATACGATGATAATTACCGCGACTTGTGTTTGCTACGCGCCGCTAATTATTATTAAGCGTCTTTTTATTTAGCGCATATATATAGGACGCCATGACATCCGATGACGTCATTGTCAACTTTCACCAAAGATGAAATAGTAATAAACATTTTTACACCCCTTATTTAATGATTTTTATTTACCTATCCATATATACTAAGCATTAATATAATTGTTTCGCGAAAATTTGAAATGTCCAACGAAATGACATGCTACAAAATAGGTAAGTTAATAAACAATGCATTGTTTAAAGCTAGGGTTAGAATTGCCAGAGGTTGTGGGGTTCAACCACCTCCAATACTGCACTTGCGCCGTTTTTGTTCACTCTTTCTGTATGCCCATACTTCTGAACTGTAGGCCTACGTCGTTGCTATCGGAATAATCAGGTTTCGCAACAATCTTAGCTTCGTCGCAGGGCTTTTTTGAGATGCAGTTGTACACAAAAGGCTACACAAAATGTGCAGTTCTAAACGAATTTGTGCAGTTGTAGAAGCACTTCTGTACAGTTAAAACTAGCAAAAATGGTTGTTGTCCTCCGATTGGAAGTAATTTACCATGGAGGATGGGAAGAGAAAGAACGGGTTTGTGCAGTTCTAAATATTCCTTTAAAACAGCCCTGCTTCGTCGGAGTAGTTAATAAGAGAGTTATTCCTTTATTTTTCCATATTGTATTTATTCCGGATAATACTTCGTTTCGCCATAACCACTCGTGTCCTTATATCCTCCTCGCTTAATTCCACCATCAGTTCTGCCGTGATATTTTTGCCGTGACAACTTTACATATACACCAAAATCACCTTATAATGCTGCCGCCGATGGAAATCAGAGAAAAACTTACATATATAACATGAAGTTATATTTAAACCTAGACTTTATTTTAGAACGCTGAAATTATCTCAGTATTCATGCGCCCACTTGTTATATGAGACAATGCATTAAATAACAAAGCAAGTTATAATTAGTTTCGAGTGTTTATCAATTATCATAATTGTTATCATAACATGCCCTTAAGCTTTATTACATGGTTAGCTGCACTTCCTTGTATTTCCAGGCGATCCTTTTCCATCATTGAAGCCATGCCACATGAGACTATATGCCATGCGATACTGTCCCTACAGCCACAGGATTTGGCTGATTCTCGAGTACAAGAAGATTCCGTGAGTGATAATAATGATAATAATAATGATAATAATAATAATAATAATAATAATAATAATAATATAAATTATAATAATTGTCATTTAACCGCTCGCTCGTGGCCGAGCCGTCTGTATGGCCCCCAGGCTATAACCTTCCGCGGGCTCAGTGGGTCACGCTGAACCGCTTCAGAACGGGCCAGGGACGATGCGCTGCCAACCTGGTCCGTTGGGGTCAAGCCACAGATCCCCTTTGCAGCTGTGGGAACATTCAGACTATGGCACACATTGTAAATGACTGTATAACATCTCGCTTTCCGGGCGGAATGCCCGTCCTACACGAGGCCGGTGAGGCTGCTGTTGAGTGGCTCTGCGTGAACTGCAAAAGCTAAATAAATTATAGTATAGCGATAATTTTTCTTCGGAATTGTTGTTACATTAGGAACATATCTATTTTGCAATAAAAGAAATTGTTTATAATAATATTCATAATAATAATAATATTCATAATAATAATAATAATAGTGATGATGATGATGATGATGATGATGGTGGTGGTGGTGGTGGTGGTGATGATGATGATGGTGATGATGATGACGACGACGATGATGACGACGACGATGATATCACCTGTCGATCATTTCACCTGTCAATCAATTTCACCTGTCAATCAATTGCACCTGTCAATCAATTTCACCTGTCAATCAATTTCACCTGTCAATCAATTTCACCTGTCAATCAATTTCAGCTATGACATCATCTTCGTCTGGTTGCGCGACAAGTGTCCGCAGTGGATCAAGGATCGCAATCCGAGCGGATTGGTTCCGATCCTGGAGATGGACCGGCAGATCATCTACGAGTCCCTTGTCTGCGCCCAGTACCTCGACGATGCCTTTCCAAGACGGAAGCTCACTCCATCCGATCCGTATGAGAAGGCTTGCCAGTCCATGCTCATCGCCGCCTGGGACAAGGTATCCAATGCACACACATGTCTATTTATTTTAATGCATATGAATACATTCAGGAATGCAATGTCATTAATTATTTTTGTTATTTATTTGCTGGCAAGGTATCCAATGCACACGTGTCTCTTTAATTTAAAACTCCGCCACTGGTCGCACTCTGCCAGTGCCAGTCCCAAGCCTGGATAAAGGAGGAGGGCGTCGCTAGACTCGCTAATGGTCTTTGTTACCACACAGTGACGTTAAACTGCAAATGCCACCACCACCTTTAATTTAATGCATATGCATACATGTACATTCAGGAATGCAATGTCATTATTTATTTATTATTTATTTGCTAGCAAATTGATATAGCACCCCTTCAAGCTTAGCTACTCAGGAGCGCTCCCAGTTCAACCCCGGTTGAATAAGACGGTCTTAAGAACAGTGAAAAATGAGGCAGTATAAGACCAATAGTTTTTTGGCAAAGAACAGCAGGTAAGCTCATTCCATGCAGGTCGCAGGGCCAGCCACGGAGAAAATACGGCATGTCTGAATAAAGTAAGTCGTACGTACGTACGTGCGTACGTAAGTAAGTAAGTGAGTAAGTAAGTAAGTAGTAGTAAGTAAGTAAGTAGCAAGTAAGTAAGTAAGTAGCAAGTAAGTAAGTAGTAGTAAGTAAGTAAGTAAGTAAGTAAGTAGGTAAGTAGTAAGTAAGTAAGTATGAGCCTGTATTTGCAAATGACAAGCGCACATGATTTACACATGTGGGTCTAATGATTACATACATGTATTTTTTTAAATTATTTTTAAAGGTATAGGTTAGAACAGGAGCAGACGATAAAGTCGGGTTACTCAAGCTGCACCATAAGGCTAACAAATATTGCGTAGACAGACAAGCAGGCTGATATAGGCAGACAAGCAGGCTGATATAGGCAGACAACCAGGCCGATATAGACAGATGTCACAGATAGACAACCAGTGTATATAGACAGACAACCAAACTAAGCTGATGTAAACAGATAGACAGACATCCAGGCTGTCATATTGTCAGACAAATAAGCGGTCATAGACAAACAGGGTAGCACAGAGACTTGGATAGATATAGACCGACTATATACCCTGTCCTTATAGCTGCAGAGCTACATAACTGAAACCGGAAGCTTCTAGTCTCACCGGAAGCTGTAACTGTCCGATCGCTGATCCATCGCTTGCAGCAGATTTACCTGTGGACGGGGGGGGTGACTCAACCTCCTCCACCCTCCTCCTACTCCTCTACTCTACTCTATATATATGTTT